>BQNB010110196.1:1601-19011 GCA_026074375.1 Tanacetum coccineum
CGGTTGATTCAGGTCAGTAGGCATCAACTTATCGAAGGTAACCAACATCCACCAAACCTATAAAATAAGATGAAATTACTAATATAGAGTATGATAATATGCTTAGTTTAATCTGATTTGGATTTGATTGACTGTCATATATTATGATTTCTATTTGGGTTTGTCCAATTTAAATTGTCTCTATATTTGTAACATTTGAAACTATGGGAAGTCTCATTCCATGGCTTACGAAACAATCAATTGAAACACACTTCTCTATTAGATTGGATTCTTGGCTATAAGGCCTAATTGACAATGTAACAAGAGAGTTGTTGAATCCATGATTTAAATTTATGATATAAACAAATCAAGTGGATTAGATATGACAATATACATTGTGAAAAATAAAGAAAAAAGGTCGATTACTTATTTCATATTTTCTATGATGATTTTCTCTTTTGTCGTACTGATAAAAAGAAACAAAAAAAAGATTCAAGTTATGTTTACTAATTAGTCAGTTTTGACAAACACGATCTAACCAGTCAGTTTTGACAAACACAATGAGGCTCGCGCAAGACATTATCACTTGCCAGTCAGAAAACGACAACTTGAGGATGCATCGAAATGGAAGGTAAATAAATCCCATCAAGCAATAAGGCATCTCCAAAGACGTGAAACTATATCATGCATAAGAGGCGCATCCTTTACAGAAGACGCAAAAGATAATCGCGAAAAGTGAAATATCCACTCCAAAGACGTGAAACTCCCTAACACTAACGTTGCACAAACACTTTAATGAATATCTCACGACATTAAAGGGATGAAAATCTAAAAATTGTTAGTGATTTTAGTGTCATCAGTATATTTTATGCAATTGTGATTTACTTGAGATCAAGGGCTTAGTCAAGTTAAGTTATAGTTAAGTTAGGAGGTGCGGAGTGCACGCTTGTACTAGCTAGCTCGATATCGGCAAAATAAGTGTAGGGGTCAAGGGGCTGCGCCCCCTTGCGGGGTCAAAGGGCAGCACCCCTTGCGGGGTCAAGGGGCAGAGCCCCTTGCTGGGGGAAACGACCCCGGCGGGGATCGGGGCAGCGTCCCGAAATTCTAACAAAAATAGCTAAGTCGCCAAGCTTAATATTTAGGTAAGCGGAAAGGTCCGGACCATATTATTATTCCATTATTAAAAGGATAAGAAGCTATAAATTGCTAAAAGAAGCACGATTGTTGTTCGTGTATGTGTCGGACACCTTGTGCCGGACGATTCACTAACCGGCAAAAATGGCCAGACAACACATAAAGGTACGATTAGAAAATGACATGAATGGGGTCCTCATTCAGAGGACATTGTCATTATCCCAAAAGTTAAAGCCTGGCCACCCGACTGTGGCGCTGCCCAAGCATCTCGGAAATACTAAGCCGATAAGGGCCCACCCGTTAGACCTGCGTCGTCAGGTCAATGCCATCAGGTGCACATCTTTGTGGTAGTATAAATACCCAAAATACATTTATTAGATTTTAACTGTTTTTTCTAACAATTATACTTGTTACTCTCAACTACTTTACACATACCATCTCGCTCATTCTCACGCCAAAGCTTGGTCTCGGGGTCAAACCTGTGACGAGGCTAATGCGTGTCTTACTTTATGTTTAGGCTGCAAGGAAGGAATCATCCATACTCAGGAATAATCTAGTTGGGTCAACGGCTGAAGGAGCTCCATCATATCTGGAAGCCGGTGAACAAGATTTTACTTCAACAAATTGGTGCCATCCATAGGACCCAATCTTCAAACTACCAGAGTCTTGAATGACGAGTCCTACTTCCGAATCGGTTACCCTGGTAAACCAAGTCACTTGAAACGATGACAACCCAAATGACTCATATAGCTTATAATATTAAATATTAGATCATGTGTATTCACTCAAAGCCCTCATCTAGTAGCACAATGAAAGATCTGGAACGTTGATTTAACTAATCAGTTTGTCCTTCGATGAGGAAGATAGGAACGATAAGGGGAAGGGTGTTGACAAAAGGGCCGAAGATATAGGAGACGAAGACCTTCAGCCAAACAAGGTCCTACAGTCCCTGTTGACCCAGCAGATCATTGTGTTCTCCGCCTAAACATCGTATCCCTATAAATTTGAGGATCTATGACGGCTCTACTGACCCGAACGACCATGTCTCTCGCTTTGTGGGAGCTGCCAACCACATGGAACAGCAGATGCCAGTGTGGTGTAGGATGTTTCAGTAGATGTTAGATGGTCTGACAATAGGCTGGTTAGACCGGTTACCAAACGGTTGAATAGAAAACTAGGCAGATCTTTGAGAAAAGTTCATAAAGAGGTTTGCGTTGAGGATAAGATGCTTAAAAGACCCAACCGAAGTCTACAAAATTATCTGAAGGGCCAATGAGACACTGCTAGACTTTAAAGAACGATGGACATAGGAAATGAGTTACATACAAGACGTTCTGGAGGTGATGCAGATATCAGCCTTCATGAGCAACTCCAAGTGCCTTGAGTTAGGAAGGTACTTCTCTGATCAAGTCCCTAATACGGTGACCGAGATGATGAAAAGAGTAGATGGCTTCATTAAGTCAGAAGAATTTTATAAGAGCACACAACTGCCGAGAGGGGAGTTCCCTGAGAATAGACAAGGAACATCATACCGTAGGAACAGGCCACCTCGTACTGCATAAGGAGGAGGGCAGCAGAGAACAAATAACTATAATAACTTCAATAACCGTAGAGATCACTATCAACCGTACGTTCCACTACGGGCAAACAACCAAAGGTATGACAACCGAAGGCAGGACAACAACCATCTCAGCTTGGATGCCCTAACCAAGCGGCAAAAGGAGATATTGGCAACCGAACTCCAGCTACAACTTCCACCTTGCACTCCGATGGTCGGAACACCTAAGAAAGAAAATCTAGATCAATACTGTGACTACCATGGTGAGAAGGGGCATTACACCAATGATTGATATCAGCTAAAAAGACAATTAGAGGCAGCGTTAGAGTATGGAAAACTTAGTCACCTAGTCAAAGATGTTGGGTAACGAGGAAATGCAAGAGGAAGGCAGCAGGGAAATAACAACGACAAAGTAAGATCAATATGGTATGGTCGAAGGGTGACAACTGGAAACGCAAATCCCAGACGGGCGGAGAAGAAGATTAGATGAAAGCCCCAATAACCTTTCCCCCAGTACTAGCTGATGATGTGTCAAACGAACCTTAAATAATAATAGCCAAAGTAGAGGGTTACATGGTTCGAAGGGTGTTCGTCGATCAAGGCGCCGCTGTACAAGTAATGTTCGAACATAATTTTGATAATCTACCATCATCAGTTAAAGCTCGTCTGACCCCGACCCAGACGGAATTAATAGGATTCTCCAGAGAACTGTTAATACCTATAGGTAAGGTTGAGTTGGAAGTAACATTCGAAAGTGAAGGTCTATGTCAAAGGACTATGATGAAGTTTACGGTGGTACGAGCGTCATCTCCATATAACATCATTTTAGGATGTACCAGAATGCAAGATCTGTAGGCTGTCACATCTACCATCCACGCGATGATGAAGTTCCCTACTCCAAGAGGTGTTGCTACTCTGGTCTCCCGAACGGCCTCCGTTTTTGAATGTCGGTGTTTGGAGGAAAAAACAGACTGTGATTTCACTTCAAGTGTTTCGTGGACGCATACAAAGGGTACCACCATATCCAGATATATGAAGAGTACGAAGAGAAGACAGCCTTCTCTACCGATCAAGAGACCTATTGTTACACTAAAGATTGGTCAATTCAGCCTTTCAAACGTGTCACACCCCGCCAAGGCAGAAACGCGAGGCGTAAACAAGAATGGATATCATCACAACACATGGTGTCTATATAGAGAATACTAAAATGAAAACTAAAGTAAAGCAAAGACACAAAGTGTCATAACAATACCCAAAACCTAATGGTGTCTTTATTAATGAGAAAGAGGTCTTGTCAATAAATGACATGCAAAAACATAATCCAAACAATTCATGCAAACGCATTTATTCAAACAGAAAGCATAAATAAACTCCAAGCATCCTACGGTCTCTTCTAGCCACTTCGCTCTATCTTAGCACCATTAAGCTCACCTGAAAATGATGCTTAAAACGTCAACATAAAGTTGAGCGAGAATCATAGGTTTACGACATACAATAATATCCAAAAACTTTCAATTAGCTGCTGCAATTACCAAAACAATTCATGACAACAAATAACAACAACGGGACGGAACATGCCCACGATCCACAATCATTCCAAAAATAGAAACCTCATTTCTTTCATATCCTTACTACTAGAACCTAACCTCCCTTCAGACCTCGTTTTGCATATTGGGATCCATAATACCAAACATATCATAACGCAACACAACAGGACGAAACGTGCCCACAATCCAATACACATAACAACAGCAAGCTTAAAATCATTTTAACACGACAACAAGACAAGCATCATTCTCACCCCAAAATAACATGAGAAAAAGGAGCTATGAAACTCACCTTTGCTTAGCTTTCCAAAAGATTCCAACAAAAAGCTTCACAAACAACTAGCATAAATCTAAACAACAAAATAACTCGTGTTACACGCTACTAAGCCACAAGCTTAACGCACATGTAACAATCATATGATGGATGTATCTAGGGGTTTAATGTCCCATCATGGTTCACCCCGACACCATGCCCAACCTTAACCGCTTCATTAACACATTACATTAGACAACTCCTTTTTAATCAAAACTGCAGAATTTTAGTGTGACTTTACGTACCTAAAACCCTTACTTAATGACTCTCATAATTCATACCAAAAATCACAAATGATGCCTTATGTGTTTACTAACTACCATGAGATTCACAAGTATTAATTATATGTGTAACCATCTCAAATAAAATCAAACTTCAAAACAGTCCCAATTCGGACCTGCACGCACACTAAAAAGTATGACCCTAAAAACCATACTTAGACAACAAATCAGAGGCTAAAAATTTATGGAAGTTTAATAGACATATAGAACTTGACTTCTGTAATAGGGTTAATCCTAATTATAATTTTAAGTATGGGTTTTACTCCCCGAAATTAGACCCAAATCTGACCCGTATTTACTGTTTTGATACTTTTCTTGCAAACAATATTGAATGAATTCCGACCTCAACTTCGTAGGGCCAGACGTTTTGGAAAGTAGACTCTCTGGACTACAATTTAAACATAAGATTCATCAAAAATCTCGTTATCAATCATGAGATATCATCTGAACAACACGACCCAAAATTCTGCTCAAACCTAAATCAAGTTTTAACACGAATTAAACCTAACCGATCATCTTAACGAGTACAATTAAAACCCTAATATTATACCATGATGAATAATATTAATTTATCGATTTATAAAAACCTAAAATTCCATCATAATAATTTATTACATGTTTTAATGATTAATAAACTAACAAGTTTAATTAACACATACTTAAAGCTTGTTTCCTTCACAAAATCAAAACCCTAAATTTTTCTCTTCTTCTTTTTCTCTTAGATTGGTCGAACAGTATATGAGAGAGGGTTATGGGATTTTATTTTGTATTTATAGGCCTCTAGAATGATCCTAGATAATTCTATTCGGAGTATAGTTTTATTAGGGCTTGGACTTTCCTTTCTGTTTTTCATTTTCTTTTTTGGCTGGCCGATCCCCCACTATATATATATTTTTAATTTTTTTTTATTAAATTATTAATTAACTAATTACTTGCATTACCTTAAGTTTTTATAAAAACCTTAGCTTGTTTGCGCATACCTTTTCGCTTAAAAGCAATTTACTAGACTTTTAAGAATAAATAATTTTCACTTCTATTTAACCCCACTTTCCAAATATGAGAAAATTTCGTTTCTTTCATATTCTAACTACATTTCCATCTTCCAAAACTCTAAAACCTAATAATATGAATACGTAAATACTTACACATAAATACATACACACAAAATACATAAATGCTCAAAATTCACAATTCATTTACATGTCACTCAAAAGTGAATGAAATACACCCATGCAAACTCCATCATAATCACACCTCAATAAGACTCTCACACTCACTATGTAACACCCTCAAATCTGAGCACGCAGCGGAATGTTTGAATATCAAAGGGCGTTACATTTATGGATCAATATCACAAGATTCTGAGAACGACTACTAAACGTGTCGTTTGAAAAAGATACATTGGATTAACAAAATACTTGTTTGTTACATAAGCTCATAGCTTCAAGTTTGTTCAACAATATAAATAAAGATTCCGGTTTATAACAATTGTCCCCAAAATGTAATAAGACCCCAAATTTTAAGTGTTGACTCTTCAATTATTGACTTTCAATGTATCATCGCACCTCGTGCCTTATTGACCTGAAAACATGCTTAAAACGTCAACATAAAGTTGGTGAATTCATAGGTTTATGTAAATCAATGGTAGAACCGCAAGATTTTCAAGTGTATGATTTAGCAACACATGCAAACATCATAAAAAGTGATTTCGTTTTCCTAAGCTCATGACACCGAAGCTTGACATGTATGGATGCAAATAAATTGCCAGTAATTGCCCCTGAATGTTGTCTTAACCCAAAACATCTCAAATTCGACATGCTATAACGTTCGTTCCCGGTGATAGCTAATCACCCGAACGGGGATCGTCAATCCCGAATAGATCTATCATTAACATTCGTGCTCACACAATGCAGTTCCCAACTATAACTATGCAACTAACAGTTCATGATAATGGGCTCAATGGGTTATCGCTACTTAGGCAAACACGTGATCGTCGTATAAAATGTACACTTGCGTCCAATTTGTAAAACAAAGCATGTTCTCACCCCAAAGATGTAAATCATTTAAATAACATTAAAACATGGGGCTATGAACTCACCTCAGTAAATAGTCCTCTGAATGATAATAGATATCCAAGTATGAAATCACACCGTCAGATACCTAAGTAAATACGGCCAGTCTTAGTCTACAAATTTAGGCTAAAGACTCAATGTATAAACTGCAATAAATTGCTAGTTTATATATACTGCTATCCCTTGTGTGATGGTGCATATGTGTTAGAAATAATGTATTCATCGTTACTCTTGGTAGTTAAAGTCATTACTACTGGTAGCATATCAGTTACTCCTGGTAGTTATTTTGTCATTAAATCGTAGGTTAACGTGAATAATATCCGAAGATAATGCGTCCAATTCGTTAAGTGTTTATGAAATCGTTTTTGTTTATAAAATACCCTTAGGTTTTTCTATAATTACAAAACAGCCCCTCTAGTTTATGAAAATGGAGTATTTACACTTTAGACCCTTAAGTTTACGTTTGTGCACTTTTAGACCTTAAGTTTACATGTATTATATAACATGAAAATGTGTATTTACACTTTGCAAGTTACATGTTTTTGGTGCCGTATTGTTCAATAGTCCTTTATAGTTTTTAGAATTCAAAAAACAGTCCCTCAAGTTTCTCATTAACCGTGTTAACAGTTTCAAACCCTTACAGTTCAAAGTTGGACACTTTTAGTCCCTTAGTTGTGAAATTCACATTTTAACTCAAAATTTGTCTAATAGTAGCAAATATGGACTTATTTAGTTCCAAATAAGCTGTAGGGAACATTTTGGCTTACAAATTAAGCTCCTTTCGAGCTTATTTTTGGCTTTAACGGGCCTTATTGGGCCCGTTAAGTTCGTATGAGTTTTAAGGGTCGTTAGCGGTTTTAACAAAGTTAAAAGCCTTATAAGTCAATTAAGTTCCGTTAAGCTCATTATAAACTAGGGAGCTTATATGCTACGGCTTATTTCGAGCTTATTGGGCCCGTAAGCCCAATAGCTTAAACCCGATACACCCTTTTAGGTTTCCCTTGGCTCTTTAGCTTATTTCCTATACGTTTTAACTCAGTTTAATCTATCTTGTTTTTAGCTTATTGGAATAAACCAATAAGCACTTGTTAATGGGCTTTCGGGCCCATTAATGGCCCAAAAGGTTTTAAATCTATTTGGTTCGGCCCATTGAGGTCCAATAACCTTGTTTTAGTTTGTTAAGCACATAGAAGGTCAGTTTGCTTATTCAGCTTATTCGATAAGCAAATAAGCCTACTGTTGGGTCTATTGGGCCTAAACGAGACCCGATAGTCCTCCTAGGCTTTTAGGTTATTTCCTTTTGAGTCCATTAATTACATTAAGTAAAACATGTTCTAAAGTCTAAAGGCCATGTGTTTAACTTATTTTTACGTCGTATCTTACATGCAAGCGTTCGTTTAAATAATGTATTCGTTCCCAAGTCACAGTGTTGTGTTTTCCTTAAGAGTTTACATGTGGTTTTCTTATAAACGAATGGTTTTCAAAGTCTTGCTTATTAACAAGTCACGTTACACGTTTTCTTTACATTTTAACACCACACAAGTGGTTATACGCAATTAGCTTTGCGTATAACACGTACATTCTTGTATTTTACATGCGTGAACTCACGCTAGCACCTCATACATATAGAAATGTGACATGTATACTAGTTAACAAAGTAACACGCATTATATAAGTACAATACGAGTTATATGATTTCAATGTGACTTACAAAGGGTCCTAAGGCTTTGTTTTTGTGCGTGTGTGCGAAATGAGACTACCCACGTATGAGACACAACCAAATCAATAAACCAAGCTTCAAAGCTTAGTGTATACCCAATCCCTAGCTCGTGTGTTCCCTTATGCGCTCATTATATAACTCTTTGTTGCATTTGTTGGTTCGAATGGAGTGAATGTGAGGTGTTTGGTTACGGTTTGAGACCCGAAGCAAGGAGAGTGTATGTGTTTAAGTGTTTGTGTCTTGTAAGAGTGAAAAAGGGTAAGAGTGTGTGAGTATTTATAGGCAATTACTTAGTTATACTTCCTAGTCACACAAACTAAACCAAAACCGGCCTAGCTTAGGTGTTTTTGTGGTTTCTAGTTAGCAACGCATTGTTTTGTTAAAACAACTAAGTACATTCTTTAATTAGGGGATCATAGTACAAGATTTACCTAGGATATGGGAAATCCTATGATTTGTGTGTGTGTCTTGTGTTTAACCGCGACATAGGCAAGAAAAGAGACCGAATGGGTTATTAACCATTGTGTAATGAGTTTACTAGGAACATTTAGGACTAACATTAATTAAAGGAGGTTTGTACTAGTACTTAGGGAATCATTAGGAGATTTCCTAATTGTTTTGGACCCATAACCGGCCCCTAATGGGTTATGTATACAAAATTTATTTAATTTTTGTGTTAAGGTTTTAAAAGTGGTATTGGTTTGAGTCTAGGTAAGTATAGGTATTTTTGGGGTGTGTCCAAATGTATTTTATTGCGAAACGTAAACCTTTTACGTGACCAATAAAATAAAATACGCAAAGTTAATAATTATCTTCTTAATAATTATATATTACTTGGTTGGTGTAAACCTTAATTTATTTGGTGACCATTTACATTAAATGATTATTTCTAGTCTACGCGATTTAGCTTAAAAGTTAATTTAAAAGTAAACGCGTATCGGACCAAAATAAATAGTGACGAATAATAGGAGTCGAAAAAATGACCTGAAATTAAGAAATGTTACATAATATTACAACGTGAATCGAAACGGCGATATTCGATGGCGCTATAATATACTACTATGTTTTATAACATACTGTAAAAAGTTTCGGGAGAGATTGATCAGAAGACGATTTATATCAATTCTTCTCGTCACTTTGATGGTTATTTTAAATTGTTAATATAATTTTGTTTATTAGAATTTTGTTTAAATAAACTTTAGGGTATTTTTAAAATCATTACGTAGGTTAAGGGTGTGTTTTAAATTTATTTTTTTTCAAAATATATATTGAATTTTAACATTTTTACAAAATCGTACGCACGCCTAAAACATATCAATATTAAGCTCGTTTTGTTTGTAATCCAAAGACTTTTTAATCGATTTATTGTTTTTAAAAATTCGTTAAATATTTGATAAATAAAGTTTGTTATATGAAAAATTCGTAAATAGTTAAAACTTTAAGGATTGTTTGTAAAAAAAATTATTAAGTAATTTTTGTTTTGGCCTGGGCTAAGTTTTTGGTCTAACTAAATTTGTGAAAGACAAAAGCGTCATTTAAGTCGCGTCATAAAATATAGAGTAACGGCAAAATACATCAATGTGGTTTAGAGCATACTTTCAAACACTTTACATTTATCTCAGAAACAATTAGCACATTACAACATTCATTAGCCAATCGTTAGATGTAATACATCTCTGATGACGAACATTGCAAATATCTTTGCGTTATCTCCTGACAAGTAATATATTTTGCAGTTTATCACATGGATGTATTTTGCAGTTTATTTTTTATATTATTACTAGTTTTAAGGCCCGCCCGTTGGGCGAGGAGTTTTAAGGTATTGTTGGAGATATAAAGTGGACAAATAAATGTAATTAGCAAGAGAATTTATAAAACAATATTGTGAAACCTTGATTTAGCAAAGAATAAATATGATATAAGATAGTATAATTTGTTATGAGCTAACGTAGTAATAGAAAAACTAATTAATAGTATTTATGAAAATATAGTCATTACAAAAAGGCTAATGAAAATTGATTAAACTCAAAGTTGATGAAGGACTTTTTTTAAAACAACATTGATTGTGTAATTGCAATTAGGGCTGCAATCAAGTCAATCTTTAATCAAGCAACTCGAGCTTGAGCTCGAGCTTGACTCGATCAAGCCAAGCTTTTATCAAGCTCAAGCCCAAAAATTAGCTCAAAACCTATAACAAGCCAAGCTCAAACTTTTGATAGCTCGGCTCGAGCTCTTATCAAGCTTTTTCGAGCTTTGATATATAATTAAATCATATTAGTAATTAAGGGGTAATTTGAGTATTAACTTAATTATAAAGACCTATTTCATAAATAAATTAATAATGTATTCTAAAATGACATTTAACCCTAATTAATCTAACGATTTATATTATAGTGCTTTGTATTCTTCATACATAGTTTTGACATTTGAGAACATTAGCCAAAACTAATCAAAAACTAATTAGTACTTTGACTAATGTATGTTTTTATTGAAATACTTTGTACGTTTGAACATTAATTACTAGTACTTTGGCTTATGTTTCATTCTAATGTTAGACTTTATTACGAGAATGTTATTGTTAGTTTTATTAATATTTAATGGATCTACTTTGGTTTTCACTTATGGTTTTTGTTTGTTTTACTTTATGCATATGTTAATTGATGAGTTTGGGCGTTTGGCTATTAAATACATTAATTTTGTATGCATTCAAGCTTTTCAAGCCCAGCTCAAGCTTTAATCAAATTCTACTCAAGCCAAGCTCAAGCCTATATGGTTAAAGCTTGACGAGCTATCAAGTCAAGCTCAAGCCTACTATTTTCTTTTCAAGCCAAGCTCAAGCCATGTCAAGCTCGAGCTCGGCTTGACTCGATTACACCGCTAGTCAAGGATGTTAAAGTTGGTAAGCAAATACGCAAATCGTAAAAAGAAGAAAGGCTAACGACGGCTACTGGACATAGGCCCAATAATTTGACCTCATATTTTGCATGTTTTTATATTGAGGCCTAATTATTTTTTATGTCTTGTACAGTTATACTCTTGTTACATGCTTATAAATATTTCTAGTCAACTCCTAATGAAGAAATGTGTTGTATTATCTGCAACTATATAAAGGATTGTATAACGGGTTGATAAGAGGTTTTAATATAAGCGCTCTTTTTAACATACTTGAGATTTTAACCTAAGTCCAAAACAAACAAAACAAGTATCATACTAAAATAACCGTTCAGATGAGAGTAATAAAAACACACGACTTTCGTTATCAAATCCGTATATGATAAAGCATTTCTTGGCTACCTATTTTTATATTTTGACATAATGTTTGTCGAAAACTTTGCTTAGCTACTTGCAAACCGAATTTTGTAAATTCATGATATACACATTGAGCATTCAATAATGTTTACGTTGATTGTCATTAAGTTTGCTTAACAACCCATGACCATAACATGTATCACAATGCAAAAATGTTCTTAGAAAAAAAAAGGTTTAACTGTCTTTGTTAAACCGAGCTCTAACTCTTTCCATAGATGCAAAATAGAAATTGCAGTTTTTATTTACGAAAAGTTTCATAAAAAAAAATCTTGTATGAGATTACACATGTTTTTAATATTTACGTCACTTCCATAGGCTATTTATAACAAATAAGGGTTTACCTGCGTTTGTATTTTTGTTGCGGCGGGGCGTAGTTTGGTGTCGCAACTAGTTGGAGCTTGGTAATGTGTTTATAGTATTTATGTATACTTCAAGTTCTATTATCAGAAGGGTGCATGAATAATATCAGGGTATTTTTTGGGTGTGTTTGAAGTTATTCAGTAGTAGTATGGAGAAGTCGTGTGTAGTTCTAGCTAAATTATGTACCTATAAATTGAACATCCTCATTCAATAATATAACTATTACAGAATAACTGATGACAGTTAGTTGATCATTGATTTTGTACTATCCATGTAACTGTCTAGATTGAAAATGAATTTTGCAATAGGTATTTAAGATAGGGGGGGAAAAGAAGCCATGTACATATATTCACTATTAACTACATGATATATGTTCATAATTTCACATATACAAAAAATTATGATAAGCTACAATTTTGACTCTAAACTTATAGCATAATCATATTGTTTACAAAATTACACCTAACATGTTTTTATGGCACAAAAAGAACGCTAAGAAATTGTCTACAATGGATCACGTATAGGATGGGTGTTTTTGCTTAATTTGGCTCGGGTTATTTTAGGTACACCATTGCTTTCTCACTTTTGGTTGCAACTCTTTCTTTGCAAACTTAAGTTAATCCTGCCTGAAAATACAAAGTCTGTATGTCAACAAATAAATAGTAGCTCTTGTTTATAGCATATGTTAGAAGGCGAAATCTTATTCTACTCATAATGGTCAGGTTGTGGAATTTGCTTATTAAAACCTTATATTTTTTCACGTGCAAAAGAAAATTGTTTGGATAAACTAATCTCAAAATACCCCTAATGCGTAACTGATGTAGGATGTAGAGTCAGTAGCGGTTAAGCATTCTTATTATGTACCAAACACCGCCACTTAGCAAAGTTCTTGCAGGGTCAAAAGTCAAAATGGATAGACATTTGTGTGTTGAACTACATAGTTTGCAGCAGGGAAAACACCACGACTACATGGTGTAATTAGTATAATTTTTTTTATACTTTCCTGATGTGACAGTGCATAAAAAGGGCATTAACAAAACTCTGTTTATCCATCCAATTACTGCTAGGAAATAAATTGTGTTTTTTCATTCCGTGTCATCACCCTTTTTTATTTTAGTTTACTACAATTCATATGACTTTAAAGTAGGTGTTCTCAGAGGTTTATGGGCCAAAAGTGTAGTGAGAAACTATTTTTCTTGTTACTGATTCATTGTCGATTTTGTTCCATATCAGTGTCAGCGATAATCTATTTTCCTTTTTTTTCTTGGTCCGATCTTCCCATTGTCTGGCTTTCAGATGTTTGAGGTTGTACTGTAATCATTTCTTTCCTTATATCCTACATTCGTTAGCATTGGTGTATCCATTATCATAGTGGGAGTTCTCGATGGCATAGCTTAAAGCAGCATTTGACAGGCAAAATGAATATCCTGCTTTGTGCGCGGGGATTAGCAGCTCAAAAATCAAGATTTTATTTCATCGTTATGCACATCAATTTCTAGTTAGTAGCAAAAAAAAGAGATTAAAAATCTGAAAAATATGATGAGTTAACATTATGAAGTGGAAATAGAATTTAAGATATAAATGTAACAGTTTGATATATTCTTCCAGCTACATCAGTTGTCGTTTCTTAGAAGTGTCCTTTTCTACATAGTGGAAATAGACTCGTGTTTGATAGCAATGTAAATAAAGGAATTAATAGAAGTATTAATAATTTCAAGTCGATCTTTAGTAATTGTTGATTATGCTTATATTTTTTTTTATAAGCATGCATATATAGTAAAAGTAGGTACATACCCTCCATATTTACCTTTCGTACCCTTCCACCCTTCCTCAGCCAACAATGATTGGCCGGATGTCTACATAAGATAACATGTCTCATCCTGATATCACTTCAAGTTGCATTGTTTCGATGGCATGGTAGACTACTGCGTCCTAAAGAAGTGACCATATTGCCCTAGTTTACTTATATTGACTATTCAAGAAACTCACCATTTTGCCATTTGTTTCTTGGTGGGTGTTTATACTTTCGGTGCACTCAGAGATCACATGCTTCATACCTGATGAACATGATGATGCTGATTTCTTCTCGGCTCCAGTTTTCTTTGCAAAATGACCACCAGAATTGCTTTTCTTTCATTGCGTAGTGATTGTCAAGATACATGAAGATATAGGTGCAAGTTCACATATTGAAAAATTTCCATTATATTAAACATAGCCATTACCTATATTATTATTAAAATAAAACATGTATTTTAGAGTTTAACATTAGATCGAGTGGGATGACAACTCTTTGTAATATTAATATTCCTTTATAGCTTCTGTGCAAGCCTCTATCTTTTGGCTCGCTAATGCTTTCGCCTTTAAAATTGCATGATATGGTTTGGATTCACTTAAACAGGCTCCTCACATTTCAAGGCTGTGGTATCACTTGGTGCATACGACTATATAATCCAAATACTATTTTAGAAAGTACTTATTTTTAAGTACTTACTTTTAAGCCGAAACAGGAACAAAAAAGCAATCACAAATAAGCATCGGTATCAGTTAACTAATTTTTAGTACATGTCAAATTTATTACAACTTACACAAAAATTTAGTCTTTAATACACCCAATACAGAACATCTCAAATGTCGCCCTAAAAAACACATACAAAAATCAGTTAAAATGTTGAAGCAATTACATCTAAAATTCTTAAATTTGGATTGGTACCTTCTTTTGTGTTTATGGACTTTGTTTAGCGAAACCATGTTGAGGAGATGCTCAGAATGTCCCATCCTCTTCTCTCACTGTGCATCTCATGTTTGGAGTTACACCCCCTAGAGAGAGGACGTTAGGAGCTTCCGCACACTTATAATTAGTTAAATAAAAACATTATAATTAATAAAGTATGTTTAAACAAAAGGAATGAAAAGTGAGCAGTTGTTAATGAAAAGAAAAGTAATTGGTGGATGAACAAAAGCTTTCAACTTTTGTACTTCCTTTCTAACCTGAGCAGGTGGTTAAACAAATCACATCAGTTTCAAAATATTTAATTTATCTTAATGTTATTTGTTAGAAACATATATTAAATTGAAGAAACATTTAAATAATAAACTCAACCAGATATTTCCATCTGATTCTTCGATTTGCTGATGTAAAAAAAAAAATTATTTGAATTAAGAAGGAAAGAATTCTTGTTAAAGCTTATAAGGCCTTGGAATTGTTAAGATTGCTATTCTTCCTCCAGCTTTTCATTGTTGATGATACAGGCGGTGGATTTGAGAGAAGATGCGTCTTGGATGCTTGGGTAGTATCTAGATAATACAAGCAAGAATACCCACGGCCGGCGTTAATTTTTCGCATGTTGTTGTGGGGTACTTTTTTTTTTGTTTTTTTTATTTTTTTATTTTTTATTTTGTGCGAGTTTATTTTAGTTTGTTTTTTCTTTTATATGGGCTTATGTGTTGGGCTCGTGTGTTGGACCTTATGTTTAAGGTTTCTTTTTTTAGCTATACAAGGTTTTTTTAAATATAATTTTATGAGATTAAGTGTGTTTTAAATGACAATCGCGCGTTATTGCGTGGCATTTTTTTTCTTATTTTATTTTTTGCGAGTTTATTTTTTCGGTCTCATGTTTAATAGTGCGGGTTTATTTTTTAAGTATCATGTTTAATAGTTTGTTTTTTTCCTTATATGAGTTTATGGCCAGCGCGTTATTGCGGAGCGTTAAAATTTTATTTTCTTTTTTTCTTTTTTTCCCGAATTTATTTTTTCGGTCTCATTTTTAATAATTTGTTTTTTTTATATGGGCTTATGTGTTAGGCCTCATGTTTAAAGTGATTAGGTATCGGAAATGTTTATGTGGGTACTTTTTTTATCTGAATAAACCAGTACTACTGTTGTAACATTTTTTTTCCATATTTGTGTGCGGACAAATTTTAAAAAAAAATAGGCCGGTCCAAGGTCAAGGCCCAAAAAACTGAGTCAAAGTAGGAGTCCAACATCATGTCACTGTAGCTAGCACCGTAGCTACAGTGCTTAAGGTGAATAGTGAAATTCACATCTCTAATGAGTAAATATATATATAATGTAGACAGTGTAGAAACGGGCCAGGAGTGTGCATGTACTGGATCACATTACTGGACCAAAGTTAGCCCAACTAGATTTTGGTACCCAACAATGTGGCACCGACCACATGCAGATTCATATATAGAGTAATAAGACCATTAATATAACATACAATTACTAGGATGCATTATAATTAATGCGTGGCCCTGACCCGGGTGTATTTAATGCGCCGCTTCGACCCGACCCGGCCTGACCGGTTTTTTTTTAGTAAAAAAATTTGTTTTTTTCAAAATACCTCTCGCACTTTTTGAGTCATCGGTCTATTTTTTTATAAATAAAAAAATTTTGTTTTTATTTTCAAAATATATTTAATGCGCCTGGTGTCGACCTGTTTTTATTAAGAAAAAAAATATTGTTTTTTTTTCCAAATGCCTCTCGCACTTTTTTTAGTCACCGGTCTGTTTTTTTATGAATAAAATATTTATTTTTTTAAAATATTCTATTGTACTTATTGAGTTATCGGTTATGTTTTTTTTAATAACAACATTTTTTAGTCATCGGTCTACTTTCTTTTAATAACATTTTCTTTTGAAATATTCTATCGCACTTTTTGAGTCATCGGTTATGATTTTTTTAATAACAACAAAACTAACCGCGCGCTCCTCTGCTAACCGTACCGCGACGGAGCGCGGGTATACCTACTTGTTTAGATACCTTAGGTAAAATCTGCGACTCCGTTTCGCAATAAAGAAATAAAAGTTTTGCGACACCCGAGTTATGTGACAAGTTACGACAATTACCTTATACTCTTAGCTATTTACGGGTTTTTTAGTATAAAAAACTTAATTTATCAATTAATCCATGTACATTATAACCATTCTCATATATGTGCACTGTGTTTCAAATTTCTAAATTGTTTTAAGAAATAAGTTGTTTAATTCATTTCATTTGCTATGGATAATGATCAAAACAAAATTGAGTAATATGATTAGAACTCACATTCTTTATCAGCTTTTAGTCTTTCTTAACACACTTCAAAAATATGTTTACTTCTTACGCTATGTAATACATAATAGTAGAATTAAAACA
>BQNB010110198.1:0-22601 GCA_026074375.1 Tanacetum coccineum
TGAAATGAAAAGAAATTGATTCAAATGGTCAAAATCCATACTGACAAGAATGTTGCAGATTTGCTTACAAAAGCTTTTGATGTAAGTAGATTTCAATATTTGATTGCTAGTATTGGAATGCTAAATCCTTAAAGTCTTTTATCTCTTTATGTTTTTGTAGAGTTTTGTATGAATTAGTATTGTTATTCATGTCATTAAAAGTTTTTGCTGTTAAGTATAATTAATACTGCTAGTTATACTTAAAACTGTTGAGTTTCTACTGTTAGTTATACTTAATACTGCTAGGTATAATTAATTGTGAAAATTGCTATGAATTGTGTTTTTCTTGGTTTTTGGACTAACATTTTGCAGGATAAGCAAAGAAAAATGTTAGATTGATGATGGGAATGCTATTTGAAATGGAATTGGAGTTAATGTTGGTGACTCAAAGTTAACGCTGCTAGGCATAACTTACTACTGCTGGGTGAAAGTTAATGCTGCTAGGCATAACTTAATACTGCCAGATGAACGCTAATGCTGTTGAGGGTATTCTTCATAAACATTTCGATTAAGGGTTTCAATCACTGTATTTTCCATAATCATTTTCATTTAATCATTTAATCGATTTCATTCTCTCAAATACTCTCTAATTACAAACCCTAACTCAATTTTATCATCCATTCTCAAAACCCAACCTAAAGTTTGTTGATACTCATAACATGGTCGCATTCTTGTCTAAACCCGCTGAAAGTGAAGGGTTTGAACAGACAGTGGATTTTCTTAATGCACACCTTATAAGGTATACACTAACGGTTAATCCTACTATATATGTTTCCTGTATTGAACAGTTTTGGTCTTCTGCTGTGGCCAAAACTATCGATGGGGAAGTACAATTACATGCCCTAGTGGATGGCAAAAGGATCGTCATTACTAAAACATCTGTTAGAAGAACTCTTCGACTAGCAGATGCTGAAGGTATTGATTGTTTCTCAAATTCTACTATTTTTGAAAACCTTGCATTGATGAGGTATGAGAAAATTTCTAAAAGCTAACATTTTATAAAGCATTCTTCTCTCCTAAATGGAAATTTCTAATTCATACTATTCTGCAATGTCTAAGTCCAAAGACAACTGCATGGAATGAGTTTAGTAGTACTATGGCATCTGCTATTATCTGCTTAGCTACAAACCAGAAGTTTAACTTTTCAAAATTGATGTTTGATAGTATGATTAGAAACTTGGATAATCTTTCTGGTAAAATTTTAATGTATCTAAGGTTTTTATAAGTGTTTTTGGACAAACAATTTGCTGAGAAGCCTACTCATAAAAGAATTTATAATGCACCTTGTCAGCCTAAAAAGATTTTTAGGAATATGAGAAGAGTAGGAAAAGGTTTTTCTGGTAAAGCAACACCCTTGTTTCCAACAATGGTGGTACAAAACCAACCTCGGCAGGGTAAAGGTTTAGAAATTCCCACTGATCCCCAACACACTCCCACCATTTTACATCCATCAACATCTCAACACCAAAAGACTAAAACACCTAGGGAGCTTACAAGAATAGACACTGAGATACCTCAGTCCAGTGGTCCTACTGAACATGTAGCAGATGAGGCTGTCCATAAGGAGAGGGGTGACAGTTTGGTGAGGGCTGCTGTAACACCTCAAAAATGTATCGCAGCGAAAATGTGTCCGGGGGCGTTACTTCATAATACACAGTGCTAGATACAAGAGAACGACCTCTAAATGTGTCGTTTGAAAAGTAATCTCGTTGATTTTCTTGAAATTGATATAACATTTGTCCCATAATTGCATCACAATGAAAAGCTTGAAAGCAACCCAATGAGATTTGATCATTTGTATGTAAGTAGAAATCCATAAATGAAATCTTGTCAAATTTAGATTCCAGTGCACTTCAAGTAGGCCAATCATCTAATTCACCTGAGAAAAACATGCTTAAAAAGTGTCAACATTAAAGTTGGTGAGTTCATAGGTTTGTTTAAGTATAAATGTTGAACCAAGGTTCTGTAAAGTGTGTATGACCATTTAAAATCCTTAAATGTCCTTCCAAAATGTATGTATGATTTTTAGAAATCAAATAGTTGTAAAGTATGCATGACCATTTTAATCCCCAAATAGTCACAAAAATGTACGTATGAACATTGAATCGCAATTGTTCAAAGTATGTATGATATTTATATATATATCACCAAAATGTTTCAAGTATGTATTGCCACTTTATTCAAGGCACAATAAATATCCATGTGAGTATAAAACAATGATTACAATTACTCTAAGTTCATGAAACTGCGACGTAGACTTGTATGTATGCCACTTTATTTAAGGCACAGTAAGAGTGTACCCATCGTAGGTGTTCCCTCCAAGAACACCCGGGCATTAATGAAAATAATATGTACCCATCATAGGTGTCCCCTCCAAGAACACCTGGGCATTTATGAAAATATTAATGTGTACGTAATTGTTGGCCCTGAAGACTCAACCAATCGTATTCCAACATGTTATAACGTTCGTTTGCCCAGTGATAGCTAATCACCCGAACGAGGATTGTCAATCCCAAATAGATCTATTTCATAACATTCGCGCTCACCCTCCAAGTGATTTACAGTTCATGCAACCTAAGCTAATTCGTAATCGTTTCCAAAGTAAAGTATGTATTCGCGACCAAAAATGAATTCAATTAATGTATCCTATAACGAGCTATGCAAATAAGTATGTAGACCAATTTGTAATCAACATGTAAATGCATTTGTAAACAAGCATGTTCTCACCCCAAAAATATATGTAAAACCAGTAAAACATGGGGCTATAAACTCACATTGATGTTGCAGAACGATTGGCAGAAGTGCACATACTAAGCACAACACAAACGGAAAACCGGAACGGCTCGATCAACAAGTTGCGGTTTACCTTAACGGCTAAGACCCACTAGCCTAGGATAATGTATTTGGGTTTTCCGATGGATGAGTACATCAACGCGACATGTTGATAAAGATTTAGATTTCAAGTTGTAATAGTTTGGTGGTTGGTTAAATAAAATAAATCGAAAGTAAACGTAAAGTGTGTAATATATTCCGTATATATTACATATTAAGAATAAACAAGTGTATAATTCATATCGTGGATTATATGACAAAGACAAACACCCAAAAGAATAATAAAATGTATAATTATTTGAAAGTATATATAAGGAAGTGCGTGTAAATATTAAACCAAACAGTTTGAAATGTTTTTGGACAATCCACACTTATTAAATAAAAGTTCTCGTATAAAAGTAAACACACGTTTTAAAGTCTTTACTTTGTCCATTAATCGGGAATTATAAAATAATATTTTATAATTTAGTATTCGTTTCCTCGACGGGTCTTAGTTAAACTACTTGTCTCATTTACAAAAGTTTAGTTTTCGTTCGTTTATCTGGTGATTGTATAATTTCAAATTAACGATTCTTATGTCTATAGAAATTGTCTTTTATCGGTTTTTCTAAAACTAATTAAAATTATAATGAATTTTATTAGTATATAACTTTTTTTAATTTCGGCAGGACTTATTAAGTTATACTCGTTTCATTTTTCGCAAAACTCAACGTTTTCCCTTAATCAATATATGTTGCAATTATTCGCGTTTCAATATTTCAAACACCCGCGTATTTTAGATATAATATGTATATATATTTTAATTTATTAAACTAAAAAATACCAAATATTTATATTTATTTAAAAAAAAAAACCATTTAATCCACCATTATAATATCCGGTTTTTTATTTATTAAAATCTGTAATAATTTTATTAATCGATAATTATAAAATCAAAAACGCCCTAAAGGCTTTTCTAAAACCAACGCAAACCTTATGTCATTTCTGATAAACCAAACACACCCTTAGTGTATTTCTGCTAAAACCAAACACACCCATATGGCGAATCTACCAAACCAAAACACACCTATATGGCGAATCTGCCAAACCAAACGCACAATCTGTGCTTCATTAGAAACCAACTCACCCCTTGGTGCTAAAACCCTCAGCAAACGACCCTAACTACTTAAATTTTTAAACAAAAAAAAAATTTAAAAGAAAAAAAAAATTAAAATTAAAAATAAATTAAAAACAAAAAAATTAATTAAATTTTTTTTTTATTTTAAATTATGCTAATTAAACCAACCAAACACACCCTTACTGTTTTTAATAAACCCAAACACCCCTAATCTGCTATAATAACTAACCACACCCTAATCTGTTATAACCTAACCAAACGATCCTAAATCTATTTCATATAAACCCAACGCATCCTTGGTTAGGTTTTTAATTAAACCGAACGCACCCTTGGTGCAAATAACCACAACCAATGCACCATCATTCTGTTGTAATAAACCACACGCACCCCTTCCTGCTAAAAAACTAAGCGCACCCTATTCGGTGCTAAACCTAGATCCAAACGCACCCTGTTGGGTGTATAAGAGCAAAACCAACTCACCCTTGGTGCTTATGAACACATCGAACACACCCTTAGGTGCTTATGAAGGACAAAACCAGAGCACCCTTGGTGGGAGGGTGAGATTAGAGGTGGGGATGTATTTTTTTAATAACATCTAGACCCTAGATACCCACTAGACCCTCCTGAGAGAGATTTACACACACCCTATTAAACACATCAATACACCTCCAAATACAACCAACTCTCATATCTATACAAAAAGACCTTCCCTTCCCCGCATATCTACTCCCTTTTTATATCACGACTCACTCTTGAATCCCTTGCATCGGTGTCAGTAATATTATCACGCAGACAGCATACAGCATGCTGTACTTCATTATATGTCTATCATATCTATCAGATCAACGCCCGTTATAATCTCCTCTCTTATCTTCCCCCACGTATGTATCATCACAACATCATCATCTCTTATAAACAGAGAGATATGTACACTAAAACCTCCACCCCAATTCCCAACCCCCCACCCGCACCCCCCGAGACACCTACCGCCCCCCCTCTATCCCCGCCCCTCGCTCCCCCCCCCCCCCCCTTGTTATGCCTTAAAGCGATCGTAGATCTCATCACTGAGAGTAAAGACCGAGTGTGTGTCCCCCTACGTGAACACGACTCCACGTACGTGAGCTGATCGTCAATAGTTAAGACTGTTTATCCGGTCCCCATTCCACCAACACTATAACTTTTATATATATATTAAAAGTTATAAATTAAAGTCGCAAGTCCAATATAGATGAGGGTTAATTTTATAAATATTTCACAGGGACCAAAAGTGTAAATTTTGGTAAATAATGGTTCGGGACTCGTTTGGACTAGTTAACGAATGATTCATAACACGAAACTTGCGCCATTGCGTTCCAAATAAAATTTCTCATAAAAACGAGTATTCACTCGACTAATTTTCATAAACGTTTTATAAAATTCATTTAAAACGTTTATTATTTATTTGTATATTACTGATAAACTTTGTCCGTAAAATGATCTTTTACTCGAATATTTGCGTCTTTAACAAACATTACTGAATAAAATGATAACTAATTTATTAAATATTTGTATTTAATAAAAAGTGTTAATTAAATATTATTTAATTATTTTCCTGTCTGTACGCGTTGTTCTTGATTCTAAAATCTTGCGAGGGTATTTAGGTCATTTTCTGCTTATTTTCGGGTCTCGGGCAAAATTAAAAAGTTGTCCGGAATGTCATTTTATATCAAATTGCTTTAGAGTCCGAGTCGTGAAAACGTGATTTAGCAGGTCGTTTTTGGATAAGTCAGCTAAGAAATAACATATATCTTCTCGTTTTCAAGTCAAATAAGTTTAAAAATAAATTTGCACATGAGAGATATGTAATAATAAATACGATTTATTATTAAAAATTTGTTCAAAAAACTATTACGGTTACGCGGTAATCGTTTTTATGTGACAATAAAAGACCAAAAGTCAAAAAGTCAAGTCGGACCCGAAAAGTCAACGGGTAAAATAGTCATTTGAAATTCTAAAAATTTCCAGTTGTTACAGTACCTACCCCTTAAAGGAATCTCGTCCCGAGATTTAATTTGTGTTAACCGATTGTGTGACCAAGAAGAGATTTAAGTTTTAATAAACTAGTTCTAAACAAGACGCTGATAACTTTATTCAGCGAAATTCGATGTTTCGACAATTCTCAATATACTAAAAATTTTGACTGGGTTTAACCAGGATATTTAATCCATCAAAATAGGTATCTCAAAAATATCATTACAGATCTTATGACTGATATAACCGCGTTATAAAGAAAGTCTCTTAATAGAGAAAACGTCAATAAGAAAGTGTAGTCGCGTGAGTGTGTCTGTATAAGGTTTTAACTGTTCAAGGACGGAGTCTCGTTTTTTATATCTGTAATCTTCGATGATTAATAACGGACGAGGCTAATGGATGTAAGTACCCAACTTACTTGACAGTACTAGGATGGACCGCGACCTAAGTCTTCATACTATTGTCCCGAAATGAATAGTTCGACTATCTCTTGCGTCGATATGTGTTTATATGGTTTAGAGGAGTTGCATTTACTATTGGATTAAGTTGTTACAAGCTGGGAACGCTCCAGGACCCAACAACAGGCAACCATAAACGAGATATAAAATTATAAACAAAGTGGTGATGGTGATGTCGTGGGACATTTCAAAGAAAAATATCCCCATAATAGAGTTCTACAAATTAGGAGGAGCTCGGGGAGAGCTTATGCGATAGACGGCGAAATATGGTACTCAGTCGTTAGTTCGAGGATGAATTAACTCCATTAGTTCAAGTGTGTAACTAGTACTGTTATTCCACGAAAGTTAGTGATTGCAAGGATTTGAAAACGTGCACAATGTAATATTCTTAGAATGAGATCATGTAGTGCATGTGGCCTTAAAAATTCTGCTGGTGGCAAGATACACTATTGTGCTTCTTAACATTTTTAACGAATTCCCGGTGATTTCGGGTTCGGTTCCTTAATCTTGTCATATTGGATACCATTAAGCTTACTCAATTATAATTCATTAATTATTTACATAATAGGAGCGTCCTAATTTATGTAAGTAAGAAATGTTAAAAGTATTTGGTCGGGGAATTTTACCAATTTCTTTATTTAACTGAAGAGGTGTCCAATCCTTTCAAATAAAGAGATTATAAATTATCCTACTTAATATTTCCGATGCAATACGCGTACTCACATAACCTTCAAGGTGATGGATAACATGACGATGTATGTGCTTCTAATGAGTATGGGCGAGTGTTTAAAACTCGTCTTCGGAGACGGGGAGTAAAACTATAAGGCGAGATCGACATAAAGTTCAAGATAGTTAATGAGTACTCGATTAGAGTAAAATTCGATAAAAGGTCTTATGAAAAACGGAAGTCAAATAGAAATTTTCAAATCAATCTTCCTATTACAAGTCCGCCATACAAGAATTGTTAATACTTAGATTCATGCATAATCCCGTGTAAACAACTTGTAAGGGTTTTGTTACCTTAACAAATTATCATATCAATCTTATATTACTAGTCTCGCCATACAAGATTGTAATACTTAGATTCAATAGTAAGTTCATGTAAATAAAAATTATTGAAGGTCTCCGTCGTAATCGATTATTGTATAAAGGCTATGAAGAAAAAATAATATTCTTAGAGACCATTGTTTAACTTACAATGTCTGGAAGAACGAAGTGAGACCATTGTGAAAAACTCACAATGTTAGAAGTAAAATGAGACCATTTTGTATCTCACAATGTTCTGAGGTTAAATGGACCATTGTGCCAAAATAAAAAAAACTTTTTTTTCAAAATGTTGAAGAAATGTTCTAGTATTTATATAATTAAGGGTAAAAGCCATAAAATACCTACAAACTTTCAAAATCGTCCTGACTTAACAAACGAACTAATTTTCGTTCCGACTACACCAACGTACTTGCTAAAATTGTTCCAATATCACCAATATGATAAATTCTTACTGACACCGTGGCGATTTTTGTACACGCTAGCAAAATTATTATTTTTTAATTAATTAATTTTTTTAATTATTCAAAGATAAAATCATGGGTGGCCCATGATTTACGGAAATCGACTTTAACAAATCCCAATCAATATTCAACTTGAAATGCAAACGGATCGTGCACGATTCCTCTTGAAAATCATAAACTTTAGTGTCAAAGATTGAATCCTTAATACTCAAACTATACATTTCAATCTCATTCTGACACAATTCCTCCTCTTCCTCATCTGTGTCACTTCCCTGCCACTCATCATCATCACTGTCAGCATTAGTTGGATCATATATGTTCTGTTCCGCTCTCCTTTGCAGCACAAAAACATTAAAATAATAGCTAACGTTTCTTGGTTTGTTCGTGAAGGAAACGTTTCTTCAAGATGATCCCAGAATTTTTCCCCTAAAGATGTGGGATTTGAGTACACAACATCATGAAACAACTGTTCATCTTCTTCTGTCTATTTGCAGGAAACAACCTCCCCTATGTTATCAAATCCAAGGGCCAAGAATTGTTCACGGCCAATATTTTCCTTCATCTAAGAGAGCCTTGATCTTTACATAGACAATCAGGTCTTCCTCTTCCAACCACATCATCACTGCACAGACTTGATTGTGATTAAGGCGTTGGGATGATGGTTGACCCCAAAAACTTGTTTTCATTGTTTGTTGGTTCATATCCGTCACCCCAATCTAGAATATTGGCTAGGTATTCAGGTACACGCTGGAAGGAATTAGGGTTTATGTGGGTGAATTGGGGATTGGGGTAAAGAAAAGTGTTCCAACTGTGTGTAATGGATCGGGTTATAACAGTTATATTTATTGGATCGGGTCAACTGAGTTGAATAAGTGTCTTACGTGGACAAGCAATATCACAGTTGGAAAAAAAAAATTAAAAATATGACGTGTATAATCAGCCGGTCATATTGGTGATATTATCACATAACTAGCAAGTACGTTGGTGTAGTCGGAACGAAAATTAGTTCGTTGGTCAAGTCGGGACGATTTTGAAAGTTTATAGGTATTTTATGGCTTTTACCCTAAATAACATCTAAACTATCTACACTTCTACATGTTTAGCTTTCATTAAACTGTATGTTAGTTTTTAAAGTTAATAGATAGGTTAAGGGTGTGTTAAAAAGTATATTAATCGCCAACATTTTTTACAAAAGCGATGTATCTCAAAAGGGTATCAATATTGGGCTTTTTTTATTCG
Organism: Tanacetum coccineum; assembly: GCA_026074375.1. Taxonomy (NCBI): domain Eukaryota; kingdom Viridiplantae; phylum Streptophyta; class Magnoliopsida; order Asterales; family Asteraceae; genus Tanacetum; species Tanacetum coccineum. Next base: position 9,204 of record BQNB010110198.1, read on the forward strand.
TAATCTAGAGGCGTAGTCGTCGGTATATTTTTTATTAAAGAAGTTGCCGAACATTTGTTAGATATGTGTCAAAGAAAGTTTGTTTTATAAAATAGTCGTAAATAGCAAAAAGTATATGGTTATTTATATAAATCAAACTTTCATAGGATTGCACGTCTTTGGCCCATGTGGTTTATTTTAAAGTTATTAGTTAGCTTAGGGGTGTGTTTTAAAAGTTTTTTTCAAAAATATATGAGGGAAGTGCAAAATACATCCCTGTGGTTTATCAAAAAACCGTCTCACGTCCCTCGTCAATACTTCGCGCAAATTTCATCCCGCCGTTAGTAAAATGAGCCACCATACGTCCCTGAGGAAGAACGGTGCAAGTTTTTTTCCCGTTAAGTACCAACGGAGTCTAACAAGAAGAGTATTCTTGTTTTTCCCCGTTAAGTACCACGTCCTGTTTTCACACATGGACAACTATACGTTGTTGTATCAAGAGTCAAAAGCAAAAAAAGTTTGAAGGTTTTCGCTTATGGTAAGGATGGAGTCATCTATAAAGAAGTACTACAAGGTCTATGAACAACGTGCAAGAGGTGCGTACAATGTACATATCATGGGCTATTTTCTATATTTTAAAGTCTAACTAATTATTGATAATAATATATTTTTACTTACATTTTCAATGACCATTTAAATCCCCAAATAGTCACCAAAACGTATGTATAGTTGGACCACCTTTGTTCAAAGTATGTATTGTCACTTTATTCAAGACAACGCGCAAATGTTCATGTGTGTATAAAACAGTGATTAACGGTACTTTTTATTTACTCTAAGTTCATGAAACCGATGCACTAATGTGTACCTATCGCAGGTGTCCCCTCCAAGAACACCCAGCATTTATGAAAAGAATATGTACTCCCGTTACAGGTGTCCCCTCCAAGAACACCCGGGCAGTAATGTACCCCTTATAGGTGTCCCCTCCAAGAACACCCGGGCAGTAATGTACCCCTTGTAGGTGTCCCCTTCAAGAACACCCCAAGCATAAAGTACCCTGTAGTGTCCCCTCCAAGAACACCCGGGCAGTAATGTACCCCTTGTAGGTGTTCCCTCCAAGAACACCCGGGCAGTAACTTGTTGTTATCAGTTCAATCCGCTTAAGCTAATCCGTAATCATTTCAAAAGCAAAATATGTATTCATGACCAAAAATGAAGTCAAGTAATGTATCCCATAGCGAGCTATGTAAATGAGTATGTAAACCAATTTGTAATCAACCATGTAAATGCATTTGCAAACAAGCATGTTCTCACCCCAAAAATATATGTAAAACAAGTAAAACATGGGGCTATAAACTCACATTGATGATGTAGAACGATTGCCAGGAATGCACATATTATGCACAGCACAAACGGAAACCGGAACGGCTCGACCAAGAAGTTGCGGTTTATCTTAACGGCTAAGACCCACTAGCCTAGGATAATGTATTTGGGTTTTCCGATGGTTAGTTACATCAACGCGTCACGTTGATAAAAGACTTAGATTTCCAAGTTGTAATAGTTTGTAAGGTTGGTTAAATAAAATAAATCGTAAGTAAAAACTCAAAGTGTGTAATATATTCCGTATATATTACATATGAAAAATAAACAATTATATAACTCATACCGTGAATTATATAACAAAGAAACCAATTAAATAAATAATCGAGGTATATAATACCTTGCAAGTATTATATAAAGGACGTGAGAAAAATAATTGAAACAACATAATTCGACACATTTTCGAAAATCACCATATAAGATAATAAAGAATCCTTGTTATAAAAGTAACGCACGTTTTATAGTTGAGAATTATGTAAACGATGTTTTCATAGCTTTTACAAAAGTTATGAGACTTATCTTGCTAGTCGGAAATTATAAAATATATATTTTAAATTATTTAGTATAATGTTTCCTTAAGGGTTTTTAGTTAAAATAGTTGTTCCTATCTATAAAAGTAAAAAGTTCCCGTTTTTCATCCGGTTATTTAGAATTACAATCAAACAATCTTAAGACTATATAACTTCGTCTTTTATCGTTTTTTCTAAGAGAATAAAAATTATAATGAAATTTATTAAGTATAGAACTTTTTATAAATTTCGGCATAAACTATTCGTTTATACAACGTTTCCCATATTTATAAAATCTAATATTTTCCACTTTCCAAACAACCCGTGTTGCAAAATATCCATGTTTCAATTTATATCTAACAAGACAAATTATTAAATAGCACATTTATTTAACCAATTTAAACCACCATTAGCACCATTTAGTTCTGATTTTATATTTATAAAATCTTACGATGTATTTATTACTTGATTTATATAAACCAAACATGCCCTAATAGCTTCTGTTGAACCAAACGCACCCTTAGTGCGAAACGGCACAACCAAACACACACATAGTGCGTCCCTGCTAACCCAAACGCACCACTTACGGTTTTTGCTCACCCAAACACCCCTTTTGGGGTTTCCTGCTCACCCAAACACCCCTTTTGGGGTTTCCTGCTCACCCAAACAGCCCTCATAGCTGTTAGTCAACAACCAAACGAACCTTTGCGGTTAATGACAGAACCAAACATACCCTTTGTTGTTTTCTCTTAACCCAAACGCACCCGCCGTGGTGCCGAGACAAACCAACGCACCCTTGTTGGTTCTCGAGATAAACCACACGCACCCTTGTGGTGTTATAACAAAACCAAACGCACCTTATTTGTGCTTATGATAACCCAACGCACCCTAGTGGCTGAGAACACCACCAAACGCACCATTGGTGGTGGCTGCCATAAACCCAACGCACCCTATGGTGGTGATGAAAAACGAAACGCACCCTTGGCGTTGAATAAAATAAACAAACGCACCCTCTGGTGCCATTTATAAACTAAACGCACCCTTTTCTGTTTTAATATAAAAAAAAACGCACCCTATGGTGGTGTGGCTGTGACGGGGTGGAGGTGAGGGTGACGTGGTGATGGTGGTGGTTGTCGTGGGTGGCAGTGGTAGTGGAGGGTGGCGGTGGATCGAAGTGGTGGCAGCGGGATGGCATGGAGGTGGGAGATGACGAGGTGGTGATGATGGACGTGGATGGCAGCGACGGTGGTGTTGGTTGTGGTGGATATGGCGCGTGGCGGCGAGTGAGGTAGTAGATCGGGTAGATCTATATATTTTATAACTTTTGGGTTCGCCGGAGTTTGGCCGGAAAAAGTGGCCGGAAAAGATGGCGGCGGCGGCCGGAGGTCGCCGGATAATATGGGGGCGCCGGAAAACCCCGCCGGAAAATTGTTATAGTGAGAGAGAATTGTGTGTGTATTTATAAGTATCAAATGAAAAAAAATATATAACTTTTATATATATATAAATATTTTAAAAGTTATAAATAAATGTGACAAGTCTCAATAAGTTTGGGGTTAATTGTAAATGTTTCCTCAGGGACCAAAAGTGTAACTTTTGTAATATAATGGTTCGAGACTCGTTTAGGCAACTTAACAGATTATTTAAAATACGAAACTTGCGCCATTGCGTTTCAAGTCGTTTTTCTGATAAAAATGAATATTTACTTGATAGTATTTCATAAAAATTTTATAACATTTATAAAAATATTTGTTATTTATTTGATAATCCGGTTATGCCTTGACCGAAAATAAAAGAAATTTTAACTCGAATATTCGCGTTATCAACAAACGCTTTTGAATAAAATGTTAAATGATTTTATTTAATATTTTTATTAAATATATTATGATAAGTAAATATAAATTTAATTATTTTTGTGTCAGTACGCGTTGTGTGAAGTTTTCAAAACCTTGTGATGATATTTTAATCATTTTTTGCTCGTTTTCGGCTCTCGGGTAAAACTAAAAAGTTATCCGAAATGTCATTTTATGACAAACACTAGTATACCCCAAAATTAATAACTCACTTTGGCGATTCGTTTTTGATAGTCAACCTAGGAATAAAATCCATCTCCTCGTTTTCAAGTCAAATAAATTTATAAATAAATTTGCACATGAGAGATATGTAATAATAAATACGATTTATTATTTAAATATGTTCCGAAACATTACCGGTTACGCGGTAATCGCTTTTATGTGACAATAAAAGACCAAAAGTCAAAAAGTCAAGTCAGACCCAAAAAGTCAAAGGGTAAAATAGTCATTTAAAATTCCGAAAATTGCCGGATGTTACAGTACCTACCCCTTAAAGAAATCTCGTCCCGAGATTAAATTTGTGTTAACCGTTTGTGTGACCAAGAAAGATTTAAGATTTAATAAACCAGTTCTAAACAAGACGTTGATAACTTTATTCAGCAAAATTAGATGTTTCGACACTTCTCCATATACCAAAATTTTTGGCTAAGTTTGACCAGGATATTTAATCCATCAAAATAGGTATCTCAAAAATATCATTACAGATCTTATGACTGATATAACCGCGTCATGAAGAAAGTCTCTTAATAGTGAAAACAACCCGATCCAAGGCAACACTTAATGAACCAAGTTCCCCAGGAACTAGTTCAGGTAGTGGTCCCAGGTGCCAAGAAACCATGGGGGATACTATTGCTCAAACTAGGTTTGAGAATGTATCTAAACTTTCCAATGATTCATTGCTCGCAAGAGGTAACACACTTTGAAGTGATGAGGATAGAATTAAACTTAATGAATTGATGGAACTATGTACCAATTTACAAACCAGAGTTCTTGATTTGGAGCAGACAAAGACCACTCAATAGAATGAGATTGCTAGTCTGAAAAGGAGGGTCAAGAAGCTTGAAAGGAAAAGAAGTTCAAGAACTCATAAGCTGAAAAGACTATACAAAGTTGGTTTGACAGCTAGGGTAGAATCCTCTAGTGATGATGAAAGTTTGAGTAAGGATGCATCCAAACAGGGGAGGATTAATGCTAGTGATGCTGATAAAGACATTACCCTGGTTAGTGTTCATGATATGAATGTTTCTGCTGATGAGGAAGTTGGTGAGGAGGAAGTAGTTGAAGTTATTAACACTGCTAAGCTAATTATTGATGCTGCTCAGGTTAGTGCTGCTGGTGATAAAGTTAGTACTGCTGGTGCTGCAACAACTGTTAGTGCAACAACAACTACTGCTGATGATCTCACTTTGGCTCAAGCACTTTAAGAAATGAAAAGTACAAAACCCAAGAAGAAAGGGGTTGTTATATAAGAGCCAGGTGAATCTACGACAACAATATCCTGACAACAATTGCAAGACAAGAGTCAATCACAAGACAAAGGTAAAGGGATATGGGTAGAACCTGTGCAGATGAAGAAGAAAGATCAAATCAGTTTTGATGAAGAAACTGCTTTAAAACTACAAGCTGAGTTTGATGAGGAAGAAAGACTTGCAAGAGAGAGTGCTAAAAAAGAACAAGAAGCCAACATTGCTTTGATTGAAACATGGGATGATATACAAGCAAAGATTGATGTTGATCCCACTTGAATGGATCTTGAATTCCTTAGCTTGTGTATGGTTTAGTTATGCAAGATAAATCCTACACAACTATTATAGAAACTTTGTTTGATAATACTAAAGATTATGCGGAATCTAATCTTTAGTATAAGAAGAATTCTTCAATAAAACAGTAACACAAAACAATATAATTCAACAATAAAAGCTCCAATATTATTATTACAAATAATACGAATACTCTCCTAGTATTAGGGTTACAAAACCTTGAAGCTATGAATGACACTTATCAAAAATCGTACTACCAAACACATTGCCTTAGGACTTCCTTTTATACACCAAGGAGTCCTAGTTGATTTATAATATATTCCTAAAACTTAGAATATTCTCTATGATCTATTCTATAAATAACTCATACTTATCACGTAAGTAATCTTGATCTCCAATCAATCTTTATCCTTTCTTCTGTCTTTATCCATTCTCTAACAGTAGAAACTCTTTTAGCAGTCTTAATCTTTTAGCAGTTGTAACTTTTGTACTAGCAGCATTAACTTAGCACAAGCAATAGTAACTTATACACCAGCAACATTAACTGTGTACAAGCAGTAGTAACTACTTAGAATATTTTCTTTAATCTTTACAAGCAGTACTAAGTTACACTAGCAGTAGTAACATATACTAGCAGTAGTAACTTACACTAGCAGTAGTAACTAGCAGTACTAACTACTTAGCATATTTTTCATTAAGATTACTAACATCACTAACTTATGCTTAGCAGTAATAATACAAACCTTATCAGCAGTAACTCTAAGATCATCAAGAAGTCTTTTAATCCCAACAATCCTCCCCTAAACTTGATAGTTATCTTCAAAATCATCAAGTTTCTTCATTGAAAGCTTCATTAATCACCAGGAGGATGCTTCCAAACACTTCATTAATTCTTGAGTTGTTTTGTGATGAGCTTAAGAAGTTGATAACACATTTCATTCTAATGATCAGCTTGCAGCTTCCTATATAGCATATCAGTGATTATAGCAGGTGTAAGGGGATACTTTTTCTCTACCAGCATATAGACATGCAAATTTTGAAACCTCACAAAATGTACTCCACAAGAATCAAATAGCTTCCAAACTAATACTTTGTTTCCTTGTAGATTCCTCCACACTGCATCTTCTACACGAGGTTCAAACATTATTTTTAAATCACCCCATAAAACTCTTTCATAGCCCTCCTTTGGCCTTGTATATCCATGCTTAGCTTTAACTAACCTCCACAAAGTTTCCAAATCTTCCCTGTCAAAGCTTTTGAGTAATTGACTAAACACTAAATACATCTTGGAACTTCCATCAGCTTTTGTTATCTGGTAATAGGTTGTCTTTCCTTCTTTGTGTATCTTCCAGTCAACAATGCTTAGAGGCTTAGTGGCCAAAGGAATATCATCAATTTCTACTTCCTCTTCATTAGGAACAACTTCAATGTGCTCTTTCATCTTATCAGTTTCTTGATCATCATCTACCTTTTGCTTCTTTGCACTTTCCTCTTGTTACAGCTCAGTGCCTACTCTCTTTGAGCTTCTTTCTGCTCTTGTCTCACTGCCTTTTGCTCTTACTTCACTACCTTCCACCAATAATGCATCCATAGCTACAAATGTGTTTACCTTTTTCATAGCTTTGTCAAATAACTTCTGAATATCATTAAAGCTTTTGTTCTTCAATTGATTGTGCTTGTATCCAGCCATGTTTTTCAGACAAGTAGACATTGTTTTTCTCTTTTGAGCTTTAGTTGGTGGTTTGTTCCTCTTTTATTCTGCTCTCATTGCTGCAAAGTGTTTCTTTCTTGCTTCTAAGAGTTGTACAAACAATTAAGACTTCTCTTCAATAGTCAACTCCTCTTGCTTTTGTGCTTGCAGTTGTAGAGCCATTTGATAATCAACATCTATCATTGCTTGCACATTATCCCATGAAACAATGTTGGCTTCTTCTTCTTTTTCTCTTGCAAGCCTCTCTTTTTCCTCTAATTCAGCTTGCATTTGAGCTTGAAGTCTTTGAGCAACCTCCTCATCATGCCTAATTTGATCTTTTCTCTTTGTTGGTTTCTCAGGCTCTTCCATGATACCTTTACCTTTGTCCTGAATCTTTAAAGGTATTGGTGTTGGTGTTGTTGTTGTAGATTCACCAGGCTCTCTGAAAACAATCCCTTTAGCTTTGGGCTTTGCTGTCTTTAATTCATGTAGTTCTTGAGCCAATGTGATTTCTTCAGGAGTTATTGTAACTTTTGTTGCAGCAGCACTAACAGTTGTAGCTACACCAGCACTACTAACTACATCATCTTTCTTACTATCTGGAACTCTCTTTTCAGCAACAAATACCTCTTCACCAGCAAGATCACTCACATCAAACATTATTTCATCATTAAACCTCCCCTGATTCTTTGCAGTTTCATCAACTAAGGTAATTCCTTCATCAGCATCAATATCATCAATTTTCCTCCCTAGTTTGGATGCATCCGCCTCACCCAAACTTTCTTCATCAGATGATACTACCCCAGCCTTGAAACCAATCTTGTACAATATTTTGAGCTTATAAGTTCTTGACCCTCCTTTCTTCTCTAACTTCTTGACTCTCAGTTTCAAACTTGTAATCTCCTGAGCTTAAGCAGTCTTTGTGCTCTCTAGGTCAAGAACTCTTTGTTGCAATTTGGTACAAAATTCCATCAATTCCTTAAGTTTCATACTATCCTCATCACTTCGAGGTGTGTTAACTCCTGCGAGCAATGAATCATTGGATGTTTTAGACACATTCTCAAACCTAGTTTGAGCAATTATGTCCCCCATGGTTTCTTGGCACCTGGGACCACCACCTGAACCAGTTCCTTGGGAACCAGGTTCATTAGGTGTTGCCTTGGATTGGGTCTTATTGCTGTTACCACTGTCCTGCTCTGTTTCTAAGCTAGAAGCAGTAGTGGCAGCCCTCACTAAACTGTCATCCCTCTCCTTATAGACAGCCTCATCTACAACATAATCACTAGGAACACTAGACTGAGGTACCTGAGTGTCCTTCTTCTTAGACCTCCTAGGTTTGTGTTTCTTTTGAGGTTGGGATGATGATGATTGAATAATGGTGGGTGTGTGATGGGGATCAGTGGGATTTGCTGAACCTTCACCCTTTTCTTGTTGAGCTTGTACCATCATTGTAGGAAATAAAGGTGTTTCCCTTCCAGAAAATCCTTTCCTTACCATTCTCATATTCCCAAATATCTTCTTAGTGTGAGAGGGTGCAATATAAATACCATTATGATTTTCCATCCCTTCTAGTTGTTTATTCAAAAACACTTGTACAAACCTTGGATACATTAAAAATTTTCCAGCATTATCCAAGTTCTTCACCATACTCTCAAATATGTACTTTGAAAAGTTTAACTTTTGGTTTGTAGCTAAACATATAATTGCAGAAGCCATGGTGCTACTAAACCCATTCCATGCAGTAGTCTTAGCACTTAGGCATTGTAAAATAGTATGAATAAAAAATTTCCATTATGGAGAAAAGAATGCCTTATAGAATGTAAGCTTCAGTGAGAGTTTTTCGTACCCCATTAGTGTAAGCTGCTCAAAGATAGTATTGGGTAGACAATCAACTTCTTCAGCATCTTCCAGTTGAAGATCTCTTCTTACAGTTGACTCAGTAATGATGATCTTCTTCCCATCCACTAGGGCTTGTAACTGCACTTCCCCATTGACAGTTTTCACCTTGATAGTAGCCCAAAATTGTTCAATGCATGAAGTATATATAGTAGGATTGACGATTAAAGCATATCTTATAGGGTTTGCATTCAGAAAATCCACAATTTGTTCAAATCCTTCACATTCAGCAAGTTTAGACAAAAACACAACCATATTATGAGTATCAGCAAATTGTAGGGTCGTCATTGTGTTGGGTTTTGATGATGAATGATGAAATTGAGTTAGGGTTTGTGATTAGAGAGTATATGATTGAATAAAATCGATTAAATGAATGATTTAAACCCTTAATCGAAGTATTTATGAAAGTACCCTCAACAGCATTAACGTTCACCAGTAGTTGTAAGTTTATGCCTAGCAGCATTAACTTTCACCAGCAGTTGTAAGTTTATGCCTAGCAGCATTAACTTTCAACAGCAGTAGTAAGTTTATGCCTAGCAGTATTAACTTTCAACTAGCAGTAGTAAGTAACCCAACAGTAGTAACTCAAAAGTGTGTTATGCCTAGCAGCATTAACTTACAACCAGTAGTAGTAAGTTATGCCTAACATCATTAACTTTGAATTACCAGCATTAACTCTAATTTCATTCTAAACGGATTTTCCATTATAAAATTAACATTTTAACTCACAAAAACTCTCTATCTGTTTTGGATTTCTCTTAATTCTTTTAGCTCACAATTCTCTCTGTCTGTTTTTAATATATTCAACTCTCTTTCTGTTTTTCAGCTCACTATATCTCTTAATTCTTTTACTCACCAAATCACTCTGTCTGTTTTTATTTCACACAACTCTCTTTCTGTTTTTATTCTCACCAATTCTATCAATTCTTTTCCTCACTAAAACTCTATGTCTATTTTTATACTAATAAACAACTTTTCCATCATCAATCTAACACATTTTCTTTGCTTTTTCTGCAAAATATTAGTCCAAAAATAAAAAAACACAATCCATAGCAAGTTTCATAATAATCACAGTATTAATTATACCTAACAGTATTAAGTATAACTAACAGTATTAACTCAACATCATTAAGTATAACTAGCCGCACTAATTATACTTAACAACAGAAACTTTTAATGACATGAATAACATTACTAATCCATACAAATCTCTATAAAAACATAAAATGATAAAAGACTTTAAGGATTAAGCATTCTAATACTAGCAATCAAATATTAAAAAGTCGAAGAGGCAAGAGCAAGAGTGAGAATTCAGCCAGAGATCATAGCCGGATCAACCCGACTCAGTCAAAGAAAGAAACAAAGAAGTCAAAGACCCAAGATAAAGTCAAAGGGCCATTATTGACAAGTCTTCAAAGTCTAAAGAGCTCATTTGAAGTTTTGAAGTATCAAGGGCTAAAGTTGGCAAGAGTGGAAAGTGTGTTTTATTAAAGAATAAAGAGAAGAAATAAACAAAGCAACCACAAGGACTGAATTTGCACAACTTCAAACCCATTTATAACTACAAATGGGCGGCAAGAAGACAAGGACCACTAGTGTCAATATCCCAAACATTCAAATAATAAGCCCGGCTTATTCGCAACAACCTAACAAACCTTAACAGCATTTCCCGCCAATTTCCCACACAACCCAAATCCCGTTTTTCACAACCCCGCTCCTTTTTCTCTTATAAAACTCGTTCCTACACTCTCCCCAATCAACAACCAACACGTGGCAACACCTAATTGGTGCGAACACCTCATCAAGAGGATCAAACGGCTAGATATAAATCAAAGATTGATCTACGGCTGAGATTGATTGGAAGCTTCACGAATCTCTCTCTTCTCCTTTTCTACTCTCTATAAATAGGGAGCTTAGGGCTCAGTTTTAAAAGTTAGTTAGTTTTTGTTTTTCAGTTTTTAATATTTTACCTTTTAAGCATTTTTTTTAAGCATTTTCCTTTTAAGCTTACAGAACTTGTACCTTTCTTTCTTTCAGCTTGTACCTTACGAATTTGAGTAATATACTTCAGTTTTCAAGTTTCCTTAAACTTTGATTTCAATTTTGAGCAATTTTCATTCATTAAGCTCTTAATAAGCTCTTATGAGCTTATTATTGTTCACAAGCTCAAATTTAGCTAAAATTCTGTTTTTAGTCATTCTTCTACTCCTTCTCATCATTTTACATTCATCATGTTAATTTGAGCTCTTTTGATTCAGAATTTGGGAGTTTATGAGGTAATAAGCTGAAAATAGCTTAATGAGCTTAATGCTTTTTGGTTTAGAGGCTAGGAGCCATTAGGTGTTTGTTTTTGAGCCACTCACTCTACAAGAGTGGCTCTAGTGCTGAGACTCCAATAATTCAGGTTTACTTTTTCTAAATTTCCTCTTAGCATTTACATAGCTTATTCATTGAGCTTATTTCAATATTCTTGTTTTTCCTTGTTCAAATAGCTTAGGTAGTTAAGAGTTTTTAAATTGCCTCAAGCTGTTCTAGTTTAGATCAATTAGGTTTCATTTCCTTAAATTCTGTCATTGTTATTAGTATAAGCTAGTAGAGTAAGTGCTTGTTTCCTCCTAATAAGCTAATACTTTTACAGTTTAAACAGCTTAAGTAGGTTAAATTTAGAATGTGTAGCTAAAAGTTTTTAGCTGAGTTAGATTTTAAAACAGTTTTAAGCTCATTTAGTTTTGACAGCTAGTCTATAAGGAGTGTTTGGATTAGGATTACTTTGACTCTTTAAGTCAAAGGTTTCTTGTGAAACTCTTCTATACAGCTGAGAATAGACATAATAATAAAAGTTTAGTAGGTTTTAAAAGTTAGTCATTAGTTTTATAAAGTTTAGAGTTTAAAAACCTTGTACCTGCACCAGGACAGTTTTTGTGTTCAATTATTATTAGAGGTTAAAGATTCAAGGCAAAGTTAGAGTCAAAGTTAGTTGATACAGGATTTTAAACATGTAAGGAGTTAGTTCAGTCATTATGAAGTAGAGTTTAAATCTAAACTTTGTCCCTTGCACTTTGCATCAGCAACAATAAACAGCTTCAGCAACACTTAGCACTCTTTCTCTTTTCATTTTTCTTGTAAACTTTGTTAATTCCTTGCTTATTTCTTTCCAAATTCCTCTAGTACACATCTTATTCTTCAATAAGCTTCCTTTGCTTTTCACTTTCATCAAATATTAAGCAGGATACAAGCCAAAATGTAAAAATACCCTTTGAGCCTTAGTTTCTGTAACAGCAACTTGTTGCTTATTTTTCAGCTTATTCTTTTGTTAAAAGTCCAAGTTGCTTTCATTAATGTTGTTTAGAATAAGCCCTTTAGCAAGTTTGTAGTTTTAAGTTTTTTCTAAAAACCACTTTTTCAATAAGCAAGATAAGCAATAATCGCGAGGTCTGTTTTGTAATTGTCTCAAAGATAAGGGGCACCTGTTTCTATTGTAGTGTAAATTTCCCTTATTTAGCCCGCCTACCCTGTTCTTTCCTTTATTGCAGTTTATACCCTGTCTTTCTTAAATAAATAAAATAGTTTTATATTTTTAATATTTAGTTTTATAAAATTAGGTTTAGACTTTAATCAAACAAATTAGGGTTCAATTGAGTCATAAAAATTAGGGCTTTTTGTCCTATTTGATTTCTGCACTCTTTTAGCTTTTAAAAACCATTTTTCTATATTTTTCTCATTAAAGTTGTATTTTCTAGAAATTTAAATAGACTTTAGTGATTACTTTTTCTTAGAAAATTCTTAATAAATTTGTAATTTTTAGGTATTAAATTTGTTAAAAGTCGTGTTTTAGATTTTAAATTTCAGTTTTAGCTCGCGTTTCTACATTCCGCGCATTTAAATTTCGCGCTAGTTAATTGTTTTTAATTCATGCTATTATATTTTGTAGTGTAATAAACAAATCAAAAATCTTTTATCATTCTTGACTCGATTCCGAATTATTCCTAAATTCTCAATTCACGATTTCGTTGGGACACGACCCGAGGATAAGTACTTCCCGGATAAAAATATACAAATTGTGTTTTCTCTTGTGAGATTTTTACCTTGTATTTCTCTTAATTGAGAATTATTTTGGTTAGAAATTTTCACGGGATTATAACTATATACGTTTATTAAATTTGTTTTACCGCAACCACTTCCTCCCTCTACTGACTGTAGAGCGGATGTTTATGAGGCTTGCTTACTGCCTCGGTAGAGGCTATGCCTTTGGTTTGGGATATGAGGTGGGCGAGAGTTCATCTGCTCTTACTGCTAGACCTGATGGAGATTTTAGGAGAGACTATGGTTTC
>BQNB010110199.1:1979-22601 GCA_026074375.1 Tanacetum coccineum
CAACAACAACTATAACCCACAACCATCATTCAACCAGAACTACATGCAACAACCAATGCCAAATCCTGAAGACATTACAGATCCCACAACTGCAATGAACATGACACTTGTTCTAATGGCTAAGGCATTCAGACTAAACTACTCAACACCAACCAACAACAACCAAAGAATTTCATCAAACCCACGCAACAGGCAGATTGCACAACCGGGTATGAACATGGGTCAAGACAGACAGATGCAGATAGTTGGAGGCAATGGTGGAAATCAGTTTAGATAGTATGTTGGGCAGAATGTTGGGAATCAAAATGGGTATAATGTAGTACAGAATGTCACGAATCAGGTTGTTCAGAATGGGAATGGTATGTTGTAGCAGCACGGGCTGAGGGTAATGCAAATAGAAATAATGGTAATCAGATAAGGTGTTACAACTGCAGAGGAATGGGTCATCTTGCTAGGAACTGCACAGTCAGACCAAGGAGAAGGGATGGTACTTATCTTCATACTCAGTTGCTGATTGCTCAAAAGGAAAAAGCAAGAATCCAACTCCAAATCTGAAGAGTTTGATCTGATGGCTGCTGCAGCAGATCTTGATGGGATTGAGAAAGTCAATGCAAACTACATTTTGATGGCTAATTTACAGCAAGCATTAACATCGGGTACTCAGAATAATAAAACTCTTGTCTATGATTCAGATGGATTAGCTGAGGTACACAAATATGACAATTGCTATAATAATGAGATATTTAATATGTTTACTCAAGAGGAGCAGTATACTGAACTACTCGAGCCCATTCCTGAACCACACCAAGTACAACAGAATGATAGTAATGTTCTTTTTGCGGTTTCTAGTGTGGAACAAGGTAGGGGGAATAGTAGAACAACATCCTGAAACTATTGAGGAGTGCTTATTTTGAATCATTCTATAATAATTTGGCAATTAAAGTTGAGAAAGTCAACACGGTCAATCGCAAGTTGAGAGAAACTAGGGCTGATTTGACAACTGAGCTTGCCAGATATACAAATCAAGAAAAGTGTTTTGAAATTAGTCAAGAAAAATATGAAAAACTTGAAAGGTGTTATCAAAAGTCTGTTTATCAAGAGCAATGTCTTACTAAAAAGATAAATGCACTTCACTTAAGTTCCGCTAAATAAATAACGATTTTGAATGAGAAAATTGCAAATTTAAATAAACAGCTTTCAAAAGAAAAGTCAACTGTTTCTTCTCTTCAAGAAGAAAAGAAAAAGTTGAAGTTTGATTTCAAAGTTCGTGAAGACGAGCTTCTTGATAAACAAATTCAACTTGAGAATAAAATAAAGGAATTAGATAATATTTTGGTAAAAACGGGTCAATCGATTCAAACGATGCACATGCTTTCACCTAAGCCAGACTTGTTTTACCACACCGAACAATAAGGTCTAGGGATAGAGATTCGAAAGTACCAACCAAAACCAAATAAATCTTAGTCGTATCTTTTATAGCTTCAAGGTCTTTATAACCCTAATACTTTGAGAGTATTTGTATTATTATTAATAATATTGGAGCTTATTTATTGAATTGTATGTTTATCGTTTTACTGTTTCATTGATAATTCTTCTTAATATTAAAGATTAGATTCCGCATAATCTTTAATACACTCAAATAAAGCTTTTTACTATAGTTGTGTTAGATTTATCTAATATAACTAAACCTTAAACAAGCATAAGGAATTCGATCTATTAAAGTGAGATCAACAAGTGGTATCAGAGCTTGTTGAAAAGATTTGAATAAGAAGAACCTGTTTTTATACACAAGATCTTTTGCTAAAGATATAGATCAAGATTCTGCACACATGGTGGCTGCATCCAAAGTTCCCATGCTCAAACTTGGTGAGTATGAGATCTGGAGGATAAGGATTGAACTAATATATCCAAATGCAGACTATGCACTGTGGGTAAGTCATAGGAGGAAAATGGGTGCAAACCTTGCCCAAAGTACAAACAATTGTGGAAGGAGTTATGACAGAGATGCCTATTACTACTATTAAAGAAAAGGCTCAAAGAAGATTAGAGGTGAAAGATAGAAGTACTTTAATGATAGGCATTCCCAATGAACATCAGTTAAAGTTTAACTCTATAAAGGATGCTAAGAAGTTGCTAGAAGTGGTAGAAAAGAGATTTGGTAGGAATGAAGCTACTAAAAAGACTCAAAGGAATCTCTTAAAGCAGCAATATGAAAACTTCACTGCTCCAAGCTTAGAGATGCTTGATTAAACTTTTGATAGGCTTCAAAAGCTTGTGAGTCAGTTAGAGCTTTTGGGTGAATAGATTTCACAAGAAGATGTTAATCAAAAGTTATTAAGAAGTTTGTCACTTGAGTGGAACATACATGTTGTTGTGTGGAGGAATAAAGTTGATTTGGATACAATAAACATGGATGATCTCTACAACAACCTCACGGTGTATGAACCAGAAGTTAAAAGGGATGCTCTAGCATCAAGTTTCAAGCACATTCTGAACATGGCTTTTGTGTCTCTTTAAATAACAACACTAGTAGCACTAATGAAGCAGTTAATACTGCTCATGGAGTTTCTACTACTAGCACTCAAGTTAATGCTGCTAACTCTACAATTATTGATAACTTGAGTGATGCTGTTATTTTTGCATTCTTTGCTAGTCAACCAAATAGTCCTCAACATGTACATGAGGACTTGCAACAAATCCATCTAGATGACATGGAAGAGATGGATTTGAGATGGCAAATGGCCATATTGACTATGAGGGCAAGAAGGTTTTTGAAAAATACAGGAAGGAAGCTTACTGTTAATGGCAATGAGAGTATTGGTTTTGATAAGTCCAAAGTAGAGTGCTACAACTGCCATAAGAGGGGACATTTTGCTAGGGAGTGCAGAACTCTAAAAAATCAAGACAACAAGAACAAGGAAAGCTTAAGAAGGAGTGTGCCTGTGGAAATATCTACTTCCATAGATTTGGTTTCATGTGATGGTCTTGGTGGATATGACTAGAGTGATCAGGCAGAGGAAGGACCTAATTATGCACTCATGACTTTCTCATCTTTAAATTCTGACTTAGAAGTATCCAATGATTCTATTTGTTTAAAATCTTGTTTGAAAACTATTGAATCTCTTAAATCTCAAAATGATTAACTATTAAAAGATTTAAAGAAATCTGAGTTAATGGTTCTAGGTTATAAGATAGGCTTAAAGTCAGTGGAAGAAAAACTTGAAGTTTATAAAGCAAATGAGTCTATTTATTTACAAGATATTAAGGGATTAAAATTTGAAATTCATTTAGGAGAAATAGCTATTGGAGAGCTAAATAAGAAGCTTGAAATAGTTCAAAAGGAAAAAGATGGCATTCAAACTTAATGTTGAAAAATTTGAAACATGCATCTAAAAAATTTCAAACAAGCTCATAGAGTGTCAGATAGTTGACAATTGCAAGAAAGGTTTAGGCTATGAAAATTATAATGTAGTTCCACCTCCCTATACAGGATATTTCATGCCTCTAACACCTGACTTGTCTTTTACTAGTTTAGATGAGTTTGTTAATGAGCCTGTAGTTGAGAACTGTAAAGCTATGTCTAGTGAAGAAGAGCCTAAGGTAGTTAGGAAGAATGATGATGCCCTAATTATTGAAGAATGGGTGTCAGATGATGAGGAAGAGGATGTGTCTCAGCCTAAAATTCAAAAGAAAACAGTTAGGCCAAGTATTGTTAAAAAAGAGTTTGTCAAATTCCCTAAACAACAAGAAAAATCTACTAGGAAAACTGCTAAACAAGTTGAGCAACATAGACAAAACACTCACAGTCCAAGAGGCAATAAAAGGAAAGTGGACAAAATATGATCGTCTCAAAAACTATGAAAGCAAATTTTGAGGATGTTTAAATAAGGCATGTTATGTGTGTGGAAGCTTTGATCATTTGCAGAATGATTGCAATTACCATCAAAAATAGTTTCAAAATCATAGGATGGTAAAAACCTATTTGGACAACTTCTCAAGGGTGAGAAATCTCAAAAATTGCTAAAAAAACTCACCCATGTGCTAAAAAAAACATGGTACCAAGAGCGAGTACTAATGAAGTATGGCTTAGTATAATTAATACTGCTAGACAAAATATTTCTAAAACAGTATCGGTTAATACTGCTAGACAAGTTAATATTGCTCACTCAAAAACAACAGTGAATGCTGCTAGACCAATGTCATATCTTTCTAAAGAAGCATATTCAACTGTTAAGAGGCCCATTCATAAGACAACAACATTTAAAAACAGTAATATTAATCAAAAGGTTCGTATGTTAGGGGTGTGGTTAATAAAAAATCTTTAATACTGCTTAAGCCAAATCAGTAGTTAATGCTATTAAGGGAAATAATCTTTAATAGTGTTAAGGCCTCAGCTTGTTGGGTTTGGAATACCAAAGCATACAGTTTTAGGACCCCTATTTCTAAACACAAAGTGCATCAATCACCCTAAAAAAGTTTGATTATATTGATGCACAAGGTAGATCTAAGTCAGTGATGGCTTGGGTCCCCAAAAGAAACCGATTTTCTTATCTAATGTGCAGGGCAATCCACAAATGGATTTACAGGATCAAGGTGTAATTGATAGTGGATGCTCAAGGTACATGACAGGGGACACCATGTCTTATCTTACAAACTTATTGAAGAGATAGATGGAGGATATGTTGCTTTTGGAGGGAACCCCAAAGGAGGGAAAATCACAGGAAAATGTACCATTAAAACTGGTAATCTAGATTTTGAAAATGTGTATTTTGTGAGAGAGTTAAAGTTTAATCTCTTTAGTGTCTCATAAATGTGTGATAAAAAGAATAGTGTTCTTTTTAATGACACTGAATGTATTGTTTTATCTCCAAACTTTAAGTTAATTGATGAAAGTCAAGTTTTACTTAGAGTTCCTAGAAAGAACAATATGTATAGTGGTGATTTAAAGAGCATAGTTCCTAAAGGAGGTTTAACTTGCCTTTTTGCAAAAGCCACATCTGATGAATCTAAACTTTGGCATAGAAGGCTAGGTCACTTAAATTTTAAAACCATGAATAAATTGGTTTAAGAAAATCTTATAAGAGGTTTACCTTCCAAACTTTTTGAAAATGATCAAACCTGTGTTGCTTTTCAAAAGGGAAAGCAGCCCAGAGCCTCTTGTAAGTCCAAAACAAAGAACTCAATCAGTCTTCCTTTACATTTGTTGCATATGGACTTGTTTGGTCCAACATTTGTAAAAAGCCTTATGAAGAAAATGTATTGCCTAGTTGTCACAGATGATTATAGTAGGTTTACATGGGTTTTCTTTTAGCTACTAAGGATGAGGTCTAGTGACATTCTTAAGTTCTCTTTTAAACTGGTATAGAAAATCTTGTAGATCACAAGGTTAAAGGTGTTAGTAGATGTGATATGGGACTGAGTTCAAAAAAACAGAGAAAGAATCAGTTTGTGAGATGAATGGTATTTTGAGACAATTTAGTGTAGCTAGAACTCCTCAACAAAATGGAGTTGCTAAGAGGAGGAATAGGACACTAATTGAGGCTGCTAGGACTATGCTAGCTAATTCTAAGTTGCCAACTACTTTTTAGGCAGAAGCAGTTAATACTACTTGCTATGTGCAAAATAGAGTGTTAGTAGTTAAGCCTCATAACAAGACCCTATATGAACTTTTTCATGGTAGAATACCAACTTTAAGTTTTATGAGACCATTTAGGTGTCATGTTACCATTCTCAATACCATAGATCACTTAGGCAAATTTGATGGTAAGGCTGATGAAGGTTTCTTTGTTGGATACTCTTTGAATAGTAAAGCCTTTAGAGTATTCAATAGTAGAACAAGGATAGTGGAAGAAAACTTGCATATTAGGTTTAGTGAGAGTACACCTAATGTTGTAGGTAGTGGACCAGATTGGCTATTTGATATTGATGCACTAACAAGAACAATGAATTATGAGCCAATTGTTGCAGGTACACAGTCTAATAGTTTTGTAGGTACAAAAGCAAGTGATAATGCAGGTCAAGCTAGAAAGGAGACAGAACCTATCAAAGATTACATTTTGCTACCATTATGGACTGCTGATCCACCATATTCCTAAGATCCAAAGAGTTCTCATAATGATGGATCCAAACCTTCAAGTGATGATGGAAAGAAGGTTGATGAAGATCCAAGAAAAGATAGTGAATGTAATGATCAAGAGAAGGAAGATAATGTTAACAACACTAATAATGTTAATGTTGTTAGCACAAATAAAGTTAATGTTGTTGGTGGAAAAACAAGCATTGAACTTCCATTTGATCCAAATATGCCTGCTTTGGAAGATTATAGCATATTTGACTTCTCAAGAGATGATGAAGATGATGGTGCAGTGGCTGACATGAACAATTTGGATACAACAATCCAAGTCAGTCCTATTCTAACTACAAGAATTCATAAAGATCATCCTCTTGATTAAGTGATTGGAGATTTTCAATCAGCTACACAAACAAGAAAGATGTCAAAGAATTTAAAGGAACATGAGTTTGTTAGTACTTTCAACAAAGAACAAACCATAAAGACCTTCAAAACTGCTTGTTTGCTTGCTTTTTATCACAAGAAGAACCCAAAAAGGTAATTCATGCATTGAAGGATCCGATCTGGATAGAGGCTATGCAAGAAGAGCTTCTACAATTCAAGTTACAAAAAGTTTGAACTTTAGTGGATTTACCAAATAGAAAAAGGGTTATAGGCACTAAATGGGTTTTCAGGAATAAAAAGGATGAAAGGGAAATTATGATAAGAAATAAAGTAAGATTGGTTGCTCAAGGACACACACAAGAAGAAGGGATTGACTATGATGAAGTATTTGCCCCTGTTGCAAGAATTGAAGCAATTAAGCTATTTTTAGCTTATGCTTCATTTAAAGAGTTTGTGGTGTATCAAATGGATATAAAAGGTGCTTTTTTATGGGAAGATTAAAGAAGAGGTGTATGTATGTCAACCACCAGTATTTGAAGATCCAGACTTTCCCGATAGAGTATACAAGGTTGAAAAAGCACTGTATGGTCAAGCTCCTGGAGCTTGGTATGAAACCTTGTTAAAATATCTGTTGGACAATGGGTTTCAAAAAGGGAAAATTGACAAGACCTTATTCATCAAAAGGCACAAAGGTGATATTTTGCTGGTCCAAGTTTATGTGGATGATATCATCTTTGGTTCAACAAAGAAGGAGCTATGCTTTGCATTTGAGAAGTTGATGCATGAGAAATTTTAGATGAGTTCTATGAGAGAACTTACATTCTTCTTGGGATTACAAGTGAAGTAGAAGAAGGATGGCATATTTATTAGTCAAGATAAATATGTTGATGAAATTTTAAAGAAATTTAGGTTTACAAAAGTCAAGACTACAAGCACACCAATGGAAACTCAAAAGCCTCTGCTCAAGGATGAAGATGGTGAAGAAGTGGATGTTCATATGTATAGGTCAATGATTGGTTCATTGATGTATCTTACATCTTTAAGGACCTGGACTCATGTTTTTATTGTGGTGCCTGATGCAAGATACCAAGTCAATCCTAAAGGTTTTTGCACTATTCATGCTGTGAAAAAGGATTTTTTAGGTACTTAAAAGGTCAACCAACATTTGGGCCTTTAGTATCAAAAAGATTCTCCTTTTGATTTGGTAGCATATACTGATAGTGATTATGCTGGAGCAAGCTTGGATAGGAAGTCTACAATAGGAGGTTGTCAATTTCTTGAATGTAGATTAATATTATGGTAGAGCAAGAAACATACAGTGGTTGCAAATTCCACAATAGAAGCTGAGTATGTGGATGGCTTCAAGGTTGTTTATGGGACAACGTGCTTTGGATTCAGAATTAACTACTTGATTATGGGTACAATTTTATGCATACCAAGATCTTTATTGATAATAACAGTACTATTTGCATAATTAAAAATCCTGTTTTTCATTCAAAAACAAAGCATATAGAGATCAGACATCATTTTATTAGAGATTGCAATGAAAAGAAATTGATTCAAATGGTCAAAATCCATACTGACAAGAATGTTGCAGATTTGCTTACAAAAGCTTTTGATGTAAGTAGATTTCAATATTTGATTGCTAGTATTGGAATGATGAAATATTTTAAAGTCTTTTATCTCTTTTTGTTTTAACCCCCCTTAAAGTTTTGTATGAATTAGTACTGTTATTTATGTCATTAAAAGTTTCTGCTGTTAAGTATAATTAGTAATGCTGGTTATACTTAATACTGCTGAGTTACTACTGTTAGTTATACTTAATACCGCTAGGTGTAATTAATACTGTGATAATTGTGAAAATTGCTATGGATTTTGTTTTCTTGGTTTTTAGACTAACATTTTGCAGAAAAAGCAATGAAAAGTGTTAGATTGATGATGGAAAAGCTTTTTGGAATGGAATTGGAGTTAATACTGGTGACTCGAAGTTAATGCTACTAGGCATAACTTACTACTGCTGGTTCTAAGTTAATGCTGCTAGGCATATACTTACTACTGCTGAGTTACTACTGTTGGGTTAAAGTTACAGCTGTTGTAAAACCCCGTATTTAAGATCACTACTTATTCCGAACTAATAATAATTATTCTCTAAATTTTAAATAATTAATTTTTATTATTTTAGTTGATTTTTATTAAAATCGTCAATTTTAAAACTCTCGCGAATCCTACAATTTAAGCTTATCCGTTTTATCGATTGAGAAATCAACGAATGCCTATTTTAAGCCTTGCGAGCTTAATTATTTTATTTTTATTATTTTTCTTCTTTTATTCGCGTTTAGCCGAAACCGCGTCAAAAATCGTGATTTTTCAACAAATAACGAGTTAAATAGGTTATTGGGATCGGAAACAAAGTGATACAAAAATTTACCAAACAAAAAGCCCAACCAAGCCCACCCTAATGAGGGGGCCGGTTATAAGCATAAAATACACGCCCCATACATATTTTTTTGGAAATTACAAGATATGCTAGCCTTTGATAAATCTCCGAATATAAGGACCTAGATATACCATTCTATATTTATAAAACACACACACAAACGCAGACAAAGAAAACCATCCGACTCCCTCCTTCTTTTTCTTTATTGTTCGAGCAAAACACCCCAAAAACCATCAAAAACCTTAAATCTTGATCCCTAATCCATTCCATTCAATCCTAAAACACATATAAACTAAACCCTAATCATCCTACATCAATAATAATCACCATGCATGTGTTTTATGAAGTTCTTGATTTTGAAGATTGATTAATTTTTAGGGTTTTAATCAAATTAAAGGATATTGGGTTAACAAGGATTAAGTATTGAGTGTGTGTTCAAGATTTGGGTAAAGAAAAGTTAGGGTTTGAGTGTGGTTTAGTTCTTTGGGTTTCAGCTCGGCACAAGGGAAAAAGGAGGGCAAGAAGAAAAATATTTTGATCTCTTTGTTGGTTTTCATTGTATTAGTAAGTGATTTCAACCCCTTTTGTGTTAATTTAATTTTTGGCTAGTGCCCTGTGTTTGATTGTTGGTTTTTTATGATCATGACATTGTTCTTATTATGTTTGATTTTGATTTGATTATAATCATGAGGTTTGATGATTATGGAATATGTTTATAAGGTATGTATTGTCATTGCATTGGGTTAAATGGTGGTTTGAATGAGTTTTGGATTGGTTTAGAGGTAGAATATAAGTGTAGTTTTAGATCAGTAGGTAAACGTGGATTTTTCTAACTAATTTTGGCCTGAGGCCTATCATTAAATTACATGGTTGGATAGATATAGTTCTAAGCTTCATGTGGAGAATTGGATGGTTTTGTATCTCCTCCGGATGAATGAGATACAACCGTTTTACGGAATCTAGTTGATTCTGGAACACCGTTTGGAAAACAAGTTAAACTCTAGGTTAACACTCTTAAATGTGGTAAGGGAAAGTTGATCTCAGTATTAGACTCATATATCTAACATCTTCAAAAGGATTCACTTCAATAGCTATCATGGTTTAGGATTTATGGTAGTTTCCGTAAGGGTGTTTCAGTTTTGTAAAAACTCTGGTTGGGTAGTTATGTACTAAATTGTCATTTCCTATTGATTGAAAACTAATTAGATGATGAGGCCTTACATTCTGGAAACTAGACTCAAAGGTCTTTCCAGGGGCGAAAGACTCGTATTCATAGCCTTTACAGATTAGGAGATATAGATCCATCAAGTCGGGTTAAATCCAGAATCTGGAATTTTACGTCTTTTCATGAAATATAAAAAGTATAGAAATACATTATTAAAACCAGAGTCAACAAGCGAAACTTAGTATGTATTTAATTAGATATAAACTCAGGTTGTATATCAATTGAGGGATGAAAATACTTGGGTTAAGTCATAATGCAATGATGTGCATATCTTGAAGACATATCTGATGATCACGTGATTATTTTTACGTATTGACTTCTTTTATTATACTAATACGTGTCACACCTTTTAAGTGGTGCTTAGGCGTACTTTTGTCTCATCCGAAGATTCATCTACTTCTGATTTTCTTGCTAGTTAGGTGAGTTCATAGCCCTGTCTTTTTTATTTTAATGGTTTTTATAACTATTTTCAGGGTGAGAATACATGCTCGTTTTACTAATAAGCTTATTGATTTCTACTACATGAGCATTACATGAATGTTATTACTAAAGCTTTTACTTGCATACCACATGATTTCTAATACATGGTTGTTTACTACTGAATTTATTAAAGCTTGATTTTCTTACTACATGATTTGAGACCATTGATTATCTGTTTACAAAACCGTGAGGTTTGAACATATTACTTGTTTTAAATATGACACAAGTGCTTGAAGGGTATGCCTGAGCCGCTTATGAAATTATATGCATGAGTCGCTATTTCTAAAGTTCCTAATTTCATGAACCGTTAATCACCATGTAAGGGTGAACGCTAGTACAATTAATAGATTTATTGGGTTGACCACCCTGTCCGGGGGCTTGATTCAAATCCGTTTGATCACCCCAACTCGTTAACGGACAATTTGTATTGAGAATCCATAGGTATGAGGCAATAATACCTACTTTAGGGGAAAACTAGAATGCATATGGTATGCATTATTGTCAAGGTTTCGTTGTCATAAGCTCAATGCGGTAATGTTGAATGATACTATGAAAAATTGTCGCTGGCTGATCTTAAACCTTGTGGTCCACTACTAAACATTTCTTGATTTATTGAATCACTACTTGGATTTCAGAAATAATTCTTTGAAATGATGTAACGCTACTTTTCTTACTGAAACATTACTTGAATTATTTCAATACTGCTTTTACTTAAACCTATGAATTCACCAACATTATTGTTGACGTTTTTGCATGTATTTTCTCAGGTTATTATCTTGCTAGCTGAGCATTGGGAGCATTTGGTTGTGCGGATATTAAAACATTAAGGACTCGGTTTTCTTCACATTCGATAACCATTTATCTTTAATTATACAATTGAGTCATGTTTGATCGCTTGTAACTTTTGTTAAAATGAAATTATTGGGACCTGAATTTACTCTGATTTATTTAAATCGAATGTGACATTTTATTAAACGTCTCTTTTAAGGTCGTTTTCTGTAACTTGTGTTTATGAACTATGAAGTAGCACCCCAAGTGGTATTCTGCTACATTGTTGTGATTTTGGGGGTGTTACAGAGTGATATCAGAGCACTGGTTATAAATAACTAGGTCGTTTTCAAAACCTAAACTATAACCTTTTTTCAAAAAAATTTAAGAGTCTTTCACCGTTGTTCGATATCTGCGCGCGCTTGCTCCCAGATAACTCATATGCTCTCTTTTGCATCTCTATTGCTATTACATTAATAATTAGTATATAATATGTGGTTATGATTTCATCATCCTATGTCTATCTTATGACGTCATACTATTTGCCTTATATCGGTCGGTTATATATTGACCACTCCGACTATCGCGTACTTCCTGCTTTCTTATTTTCTCCCTCGAACGTCAATACTAGTATTATATAAGGATACTTGTACATATATGAGCTACTTTCTTCTCAAATTCTTACGCTTATCTTCGGGATCACCGCCATCTATATATATAAGAGTAATTCATATAAGTGTTGACTATTTACGGTTACTTTCATCTATTTTTAGAACTTTCAAGTAAAGTTAGTGTGAAGTCGAATAAATTTTTAGCTTGAGGTCTGTAACCATAGTACTTTGTTGGGTAAGTCAACATACAAGGTGTATGTGGGGCTTTGGATGGAGCCGTAACTCCTCCGGATGAGTTAGTTACGCCCAAATTAGAGAAACTAGTCCAAATGGGTGACCAACAGATAGTTGGTGTTTTAATGGGAAAATTTGGCTTAAAGCCTACTGGTTATTTACATGAATGAATAGGTTAATATCTCAGGTCCTAGTGGCGAGTTGGATGGAACGCCAACTCTTCCGGATGGTCGAGATACGACCAAAACCGTGGAAACAAACTTAGTATGTACCCAGAAATTACTAGACAGATTGTTTGGCTTGTAACGAATAATTTTTGAACTAAAGACTACTGGGTTTTTACATGGGTGAAGGTTACAACATATGAGGACCATGTGGTTCTTTGGATAGAGCCTTAATCATTCCGGATGAATGAGTTACGACCAAAATGGCGAAACTAACTAGAAATTATACCCAGATTTTCAAATGAATTTATGTCCAGATGTTTTCATATTAAGTACCTCATTTTTCAAGCCAAACCTGTAGGAATTAGATAAACTTAGACATGGTCTTTGGTTTCTGGTCAAACGGAGTTATAAAATGAGAATTATGCTAAAAATGGTGGAGCAAGAAAACGTTTTAAATAATCAGATTTGGCACATGAGGGTAAAATGATAATTCCACTTAGGATCTGAAAATTTTGAATTAAATCTCTTGTAATCTCAGTAAATATTATTTATATGGCTTGTCTGAGGCGAAAACCTCATGTTTATACCTATTACGGATTTTGAGATAAAGGTCCATTAAGTCGAACGAGGGCAGAATTGTTATGTGATATTAATTACTATATATGTGTATAGTATTATAGTACGTCTTAATAAGTTCTTTTACTTTGATATATTGTGAGCGATGCGATGATCTCCGAAGCATTTACGCTACTTTATTTCCGTTTGATGATATTGACATTCAGTGTATTTTGTCAATTCCGCTAGTTATTTTATCATTCGACCTCGAGTTTGAACACTCTTCTATGCTTTTGAATCGCGTATGTTGTTTTCGTAATCCATCGTTCTGAAATCTTCCAGTTGATGGGAGTACGACTTTATCTTGTTATCTCGGATCGTGCCGTCTTTTGGCACATACCTTTGGAATGCGATTGACTAATGTCTCATTATTCTCCTCGTTACTTCTTATGATTTTGAAAAATCTAATAAAAGTAATCTTTTGATTATTGTTGTGTGTTCTTCTTAATATTATCAATTAGATTCCGCATAGTTGATAGTATTCATTATCAGCGTTTCATAGTTATTATCTTGGATCTATTCAAGGTAGTAATATCCTTTACAAGTTAAAGGTTCAACATATTAGAGTACGTCGATCCTACTTGATACACTATCAAGTTTCTTTTTTAAAAATTAAAAACTCACACACAGTTAATCGTTACGCAAAACAAAACATATCATCGCGACGAGAATTAAATTATCTTTCTATAGAGGGGCGACACTATGTACTTTCGACGAACTTTTTTTTATGATTTTATGAAGTCATATACGATTTTATGAAATCATATATGATTTTATGAAATCATATATGATTCGTTATACGAATCATATATGATTCGTCATACGAATCATATATGATTTTCGCAATTCGTGACTGAAACAAAATTGAAAAAAAGTTCGTCGGAATCACAAATCATATATGATTTTATGAAATCATATATGATTTTCGCAATTCGTGACTGAAAAAAAAATCGAAAAAAAGTTCTTCGAAAGTATATCGTGTCACCCGTCTACTGAAAGATAAAAAATACTCGTCGCGATGGTGTATTTTTTGTCGTGTGACGATTTACCGTTTGTAAGATATTTTTTTTTTTAAAGGTGGAAAGTGGGTTTTTTTATTTTTGATGAAAAAATAGATGGTTGAGATTGATTCATTGGATCTATGACAAATAATGGGTCTATGTTGATCTTAACTCATAATTAACATAAAACATAAACGGAAAGCGCACATTTTAGCAAAACAAGCTAAATCAAGAACCAGAGCTTCTTGAGAATACGCACGTGTATTAAACCCGTACTAATACCAAAACCTCTTATAGTTGCTAAAATAAACAACCTCTACGTGTATCCACACTACACGTCAACTAATATCACACGAATGCTAGTTCCGCGAACCAACGTACGAAGAATACAAGAAGTAATCGAAAAAACCAAAACCCTAAAGGTGTTTGTTTTGTTCGACCACAACAAGAGAAGAAGAGAGGGAATAAGATTGGATTGATAAATAAGGCTTAGGACCCTCTATTTATACACAATATGATACTCCCTAGTTTACATATCCCACCGATGTGGGATAAACTAGTTTCTCTTCTTTTTTCATCTCTTGGCCGTCCCCATCATAAGTCCAACACCCTCAGTGTTGACTTTTGACTTCGTTAATTAAATATGTACATTACATATTATTTAAGAGGCATTTTGTTTATTATTTGTAACCTAGTTAACAAACTAATTAACTACCGTTAAGTATTCTATCGTTGGAATATTAATATGCATAATAAATATACACTTATATTATTATATACATTAATCAAGTATTAGTACATATATAATAAATATACACTTATATTATTACATATATACCGATAGAGTGATATCTAAGTGTATACGTGTGTGACCCCCGTATGCTCACGTATTCTCAGCCGTATAATTATCCATATGACATGAGCATATCCCAACATAAATGACTCTGAAAAAGTGCATAAAATGACACCTCATCAGGTGTTTAAGACTAAATATAATCCTGATGGGTTAGTTGAAAGAAAGAAGACAAGACTAGTGGTGAGTGGATTTAATCAACAAGAAGGCTTATATTATAAACATACCTTTTCACCAGTTGCTAAGTTGGCAACATTTAGAGTTATAATTGCTTTGGCCATAGCTAAACAATGGCCATTACACCAGCTAAATGTAAATAATGCCTTTCTACCTGGTTACATTGATGAAGAGATATATATGTTGCCACCTCAGGGATATAATAAAGCCGCTAAGGGACAAGTTAGCAAGTGAAACAGGTCATTATATGGATTGAAACAAGCTTCCAGACAATGGAATCATGAGCTTACTAAGTTCTTAATTCGTCTGGGCTATGAACAGTCTAAACATGATTATTCCTTATTTGTCAAAGATGATCAAAACACCTTTACTGCAACATTGGTATATGTTGATGATGTCTTGATTACTAG
Organism: Tanacetum coccineum; assembly: GCA_026074375.1. Taxonomy (NCBI): domain Eukaryota; kingdom Viridiplantae; phylum Streptophyta; class Magnoliopsida; order Asterales; family Asteraceae; genus Tanacetum; species Tanacetum coccineum. The sequence continues at coordinate 17,412 of BQNB010110199.1, forward strand.
TAATTCAAAGGTGCAAATAGTCAAACTAAAGCAAGCTCTTGCCAAGAAATTCACTATAAATATTTGGGATTGGCAAATTATTTTCTAGGAATAGAATTATGTTGCACAACCATTGGTACTCGCTTAGATCAAAGGAAGTATATAGTGGATTTGTTATCTGATATTGGTCTTACAATTGCTAAACGAGTTGAATTTCCTTTACCAACTGAATTGAAACTGTCATTGGAAAAGGGAACATCATTGAGTGATCCAGGTTCTTATAAAAGATTGGTAGGAAGATTTTTATACTTGACCATGACAAATCTGACATCTCCTATGTAGTACCAAATCCGAGTCAATTTGTATCAGCCCCTAAGGATGCTTATATGCAGGCTGTTATGCATTTACTCAGATATTTAAAGGGGACCGTATCCAAAGGTTTATTCTATCCTATTCAACCTCATCTACAAATCACTGGATTCACTGATGCAGGTTAGGCTTCTTGTCTTATGACCAGAAGATCTTTAACTGGTTATTGCATTTTTCTTGGTCATTCATTGGTGTCTTGGAAAACTAAAAAGCAGCTAACAGTTAGCAAGTTTTCTACAGAGGCAGAGTATAGAGCAATAGCAGCTACAACTTGTGAATTGTTGTGGTTAAGCTATTTACTATAGGATTTAAAGATTAAAGTCAAGCTTCCAGTTACACTCTTTTGTAACAACAAAGCTACACAATAAATAGCTGCAAATCCTTGTTTTCATGACAAAACCAAACACTTGAAAATTGACTGCCACTTCACAAGAGATAAAGTGCAAGATGGTTTCTTACAAACAACTTACATTCCTTCACATTTACAACTTGCTGATATAATGACCAAAACATTAAGGAAAGTTCAGCATTATTTTCTTGTGGACAAGTTAGGAATTTCATAATTTCAAACTTGAGAGGAGGCCAATGAAGTATAAGGTTAAGTCTACTATGCTTAGAAAGTATAGGGACTAAAATGTAAATATTTTTTTCCAGTTAGGAAGGGTTTAAATACTCTTCCCTCCTACCATTTTGTAACCAACTCATTTTAGTGAAATCATAATTGTTTCTATTATACATTTGTTGACCAAATTGACCAAAACTCATTATAACAATAATTTATTTATTATAATAATCATAAAATTTATTATAATAATATTTTATTCATTATAATAATCACTTATCATTTTTAACAAAAAACCCCAAAAAGTTAAGTCACTTTTCATTTTAGTCCAAATTACTTTAGTAATATTTCATTTTTATTAAAACCCCCCTCAAAGTTAAGTTACTTTTCACTTTTAGTCCAAAACACTTTATTTCTATTTTTAACAAAAACACCCTCAAAGTTAAGTCATTTTTCACTTTTAGTCCAAAACACTTTAGTAATATTTCATTTTTAATAAAGTCCCCCTCAAAGTTAACTTACTTTTATGATTCACTTATAAATTTTCACTTTTAGGTCAGTTCTATTAAAGCGTGCACAATAAAATTCATTATAATAATATTTTATTCATTATAATAATCATTACATTCATTATAATAATACTTTATTCATTATAATAATCACTTATCATTTTTAACAAAAAACCCCAAAAGTTAAAAACATCGATTTCTGTAAAAAAAAAAAAAAAGTTTTTTTTTTTATTTTTTTTTTTTTTTTTTTTTTGTTCGTTTGTAATAGTAAAAATGTCATTTTATTTTAGTCCGAAACACTTTATTAATATTTCATTTTTATTAAAACCCCCTCAAAGTTAAGTTACTTTTCAACTTTTTGTCCAAAACTCTTCTATTTCTATTTCTTATCAAAACACCCTCAATGGTTAAGTTATTTTTCACTTTTAGGCAAAAACACTTTTGTAATATTTCATTTTTTAATAATGTCCCACCTCAAAGTTAAACTTACTTTTATGATCACTTATAAATTTTCCAACTTTTAGTCCAAAACACTTATAAACTTATCCCCCACCACACTCCTCATCCCCCCTTAAACATAAATCCGAATTTCTAAGATGTCAGTTTTATTTAAAGTGTACACAATACATTTTATGATTCTTAAACCTTTATAATAAAAAACGTTTATATAAAACGCGTCTTAACGAAACGCGGGTAGCCAAATCTTGTTGTATACATTTTCACAATTAAGGAAGGTTTTGCGGTTCTACTCGAACCATTGCGCATATAGCAAGGCTGATGTGGACGTATATGGAAACATTCTAAAGAGTAACATTTTCTGGCGAAGCTTTAATTTGAATTCCTATGTTGTATGTACGTTCTTAGAAAGTAACGAGATGGAAAGAGATTCGCGCGTTGCGGTGGGTGCTAGTTTATTGTGGAAATAAGTGTGCGTGATTTGTTTTTTGTTTACAGATTAGTATGCGATGCGGGTTGTTTAAGGGATGACTATTTTTATTTGCTTTTTCGAAGATAATTCATATTTCAATCATCCAACATTGGTAAATGAGCATGTACTCAATTCGGGTTGAGATTCCCGTTTTCTTCAATTTTTTTTACAAAATCGTACGCACGTCTGAAGAATATTAATATTGGGATTGTTTTTTTCGTAATTCAGAGACCTTTATGTCGGTATATTTTTCATTTAAAAAAGCGCTACATATTTATTAGATAATTGATAAATAAAGTTTGTTATATAAAAAAGTCGTAAGCAATTGAAATGTGAGAGGGTTTTTTGTAAATTTTTCTTTTTAGTTATTCTTTTTGGACTGTTAACTCATCTGGGAATTTGTATCCAAACAAGCATGATTGCCCGCGCGTTGCGGCGGGACTTATTTTGTTGTGAATCGATTACATAAGAAGTGAAGCTTCATTCGAAAGTTTTGGCCTTTTTTTTGGTTAATTTTATGGTTAACTTTATGTTGCATAAATTTTGTACGAAAAGGCTCTCGTTTTGCTTAAATTTGTATAATACTTAAACTCTTGAATAGAGAATTACTATCATTTTTTCCATTTAGTTTACTATTTTTCTTGAATGAATATTTTTTCGTATGCATTTTTCAAACTATATACAAATGTAATTTTACGTGTTTGTACAATCGAAATCTATTGCCACGCGCGTTGCGGCGAGCTTATTTATCTTTGGTTGTCGAATATATATTTTGGTAGTGGTTTCGGGTCGCGCGTTGCGGCGGAGCTATTTTTGTTTTTTTTTCGAATATGCATTATCGTAATTGTGTAGCCAGTAATTTTTTTGTAAGAAGTAAACTTTCATAGATTTATCCACCATTAGCCTTTAGGCTACCAACACTTCTACATATTTAGCATTTATTAAACTTTAGTGTAGTTTTTAAAATTAATAGGTAGGTTAACGGCGTGTTTTGAAAATATATTTTTTAAATGTATATTAATCGTCGACATTTTTTACAAACACATACGCATCTCAAAAGCATCTATATTGGACTCGTTTTCTTTCTAATTCAGAGACGTAATCGTCGGTATATTTTCTATCAAAGAAGTCGACGGATATCCGTTAGATATATTTGTGAAAGAGAGTTTGTTATATAAAATAGTCGTAAATAACAAAAAGTATAGGGTTATTTATATAACGTAAACTTTCATAGAATTGCATGTCTTTGACCCCTGAGGTTTATTTTAACGTTATTAGTTAGTTTAGTGGTACATTTTGAAAGTCTTTTTTCAAAAATATATAGTAAATGTTAACATTACGTTTCTGACCCCTGCCGTTTATTTTAAAGTTATTAGGTAGTTTAAGGTGTGTTTTGAAAGTTTTTTTTTAAATATATGTACATATTAAACTTCAATATTTTTTATAAAATTATACGTATGTCAGAAGCATCACAATATTGGGCTCGTTTTGTTCGCAATTCGAAGATCTTTTCGCGGGTATTTTTTGATCTGAATGAATCGGTAGATATGTATGATATATTTGATAAATAAAGTTTATTATATAAAAAAATTGTAAATAGTTAAAAGTTGAGGGTACGTTTTGTAATTTTTTTTTACTTTGGGCTGGCCAATTTTCTTTTTCTATTTGGGCCGGGGACAATTATTTTTTTAGGTTTTTTTGTTTTTTTTTAATTTTATTTTTTGGTTTTTTTATCAAGCAAAATAAACCGCGCGTTGTGGCTGGGCCTCATGTTTAATAGTTTTTTTTATATGGGCTTATGTGTTGGGCCTCATGTCGCGGGTATTTTTTGATCTGATTAAATCAGTACTTTTGTAAAAAAAAATCTATTTTGCGCCGAGCAATTTTTTTTATATTGGGTTTATTTTTTCGGTCTCATGTTTAATAGTTTGTTTTTTTTATATGGGCTTATGTGTTGGGCCTCATGTCGCGGGTATCTTTTTTATCTGAATAAATCAGTTTGTATTTTTTTTCCTATTTTGTGCCGAGCAATTTTTTTTATATTAACTACTTAAAAATAAAAAAACAAAAAATGGGCCGGCCCAAACTGGGAGCCCAATGGGACGGCTACTGTAGCGGGTACTGTAGCAAGCGACAAAAACGCCGTCGTTTTATGCGACAATTGATATATACTATAACAAGCATAATTGCCCGCGCGTTGCAGCGGAGGCTAATTTTTTTCCACATGACAACCATCATCTACTACAAACATAAATCTATTGGAGGTACACAGCTTATGTGCCCATTTTCCACCTCTGAATGAAACTCATTTCTTACTTAGCACAACCCCGGCCATTGGTACTGCAAAATGCATCTCATATAATGCTGGTATATTTGGTGTCAACACAGATACCTATTAAAGAAATGTAAACAAAGAATTAGAACCAAGAAAGCATTTTCATGTATAACTTTTTAAAATATTAACAGCCTATGTATATATATACATACAAAGGACTTGAAACAATAAGTAACTTACAACATTATTCTTGACACCGTTCAGGGAGTGGACGGAGTAGGCTAGACGTCAAAACCTTTCATAAGTTTGGTGCCATGTGCAAGTGCCATATGACAGCGGCGGGTGCTTTCTATAGAGAGCAAAATTAGGCATCATTTACCGTTGTACAAATGTAGTATGTTAATACAACACTTACAATGATTGTTGTTTTTCTCGGATCTATGATTATAGGTGTTTGCATGATTGGTGCATGCATCAATGTATATAGTCAGCTGAGTCAATGTCGTTGTGTACACATGAGTATATATTGTAATCGATGAACATATCTAGACTTTTTACGTTTTGATGC
>BQNB010110200.1:0-12852 GCA_026074375.1 Tanacetum coccineum
AAGATGAAGTGGAAAAGATAAAATATGGATCATCTGTGGAGAGTGATATTTTGTATTTGATACAAAGGCTTGACTGAATGGGCTAGGGTCACTTTTTCATATGGATTGGACTACACCAATTATTAGCGCTCTAGCAACCTCCACGACCACATCCACTGCATATATTAATCTGAGCCAAATCTATTATGTCTTTATTGAAGAGTTCATACCTACTGGACATTGAAAATTTTGATCTTCTAAGTTCAAAATTTACAATGGCAGCTCCTTTTGTTAAGTAGTTCATACTGATCAGTAAAATGATCAATTCTCTACGCCAATCTGAGGTTTGAATGGAAAGAGATAACTTTAAGTGTCTCATTATTAACTCTGAAAGGGCAGTCTCTAATCTTGCTAAAGACTTTCAAACATGTCGTCTTGGCGCGGATAGTGGAAGGATGGCAGAGTGCGAGAATTGCTCGCCTCAACAACCTCCACGAGACTGAATTAATTAATCTGAGCCAAATTGAGCCCGTTCCTGTATTTTTATTGGGCTGATACTCTGGAATGTTTACAAAATGATATGTCGTCTTATAAGAGCTTCACCTCTACCGCAAGACTTTACTCGGCTATGATGATCTTTCAAGTATGTCATGTTGGCGTGAATAGTGGAAGGATGGTAGAGTGTACGAATTGTTCCCTCTAGCAACCTCCACGACCACATCCACTGCATATATTAATCTGAGCCAAATCTATTATGTCTTTATTGAAGAGTTCATACCTACTGGACATTGAAAATTTTGATCTTCTAAGTTCAAAATTTACAATGGCAGCTCCTTTTGTTAAGTAGTTCATACTGATAAGTAAAATAATCAATTCTCTACGCCAATCTGAGGTTTGAATGGAAAGAGATAACTTTAAGTGTCTGATTATTAACTCTGAAAGGGCAGTCTCTAATTTTGCTAAAGCTTATAATGCCGAGACTAATCACAAGGTTCATTATGTTGTAAAATATTATTCTTATTTTTAGTGCAATTGTCAAATGTTACCTTCTTCTGCATTTTACATGCTTTTTATATTAACCGCTACATTCTATTACACGTAGTCCTGATCTTTTGACTACTGAATTCTGCAGCAGGTATAAAAACCTCCTGAAACTGTTGTTGCCAATAATGGACTAAATGATTTTACGAATCAAGGTATGCGCGATTATCTGTATTTTAGTTGTTTAGCTGTTGCATACAGTATGTAAATAGTTCTTTAAAATACACTAATGGACAACAACTTGCTGTTATAATGCATGTTACCGAACGCTTGGTGAAAGAACGTTCCATGGTGCATTTTAGTTTGTTATACAGTCACAGTCTTATAATATTAGATCATTAGCTGCAGTAGCCATTTTGGATTAATTGGGCTTTGTACACAACAGCCAAGTAGATGCGAATAAATTAGAAAGCGCTGTTGTGTAGCACAGGCACAGCCTGCTCCACAGGTTCAAGCGGATGAACAACCTGCAATAGCGCCCAACCGTAAGAAGCATAGACAAGTTTACAGATTATGATACACTATCGCGTGTACGTAATGCCATTGACTCAATTTGGTACATATCTTAATGCAGGTACCAACAACGTAAACACTTCTAGATTCGGAAAACACGATAAAAATGCTACAGATGCACTGCAGCACACAATTGGTATGTGTTCTTATAGCTGTATCGTCTACATCTAGGCTGTTTTTACATCGTTATGTATAATAGTCGCCTTTGACTGATTCGGTTGAGTATCTTAGTGCAGATAATAGCAGCTAAACTGCCAGCGACAATAAACAACAGCCAACGGTTGTGGACTTGAAAGCTATGACACTCATCGTAAGCGTCATACTACTGTATTGAACTTTTTCGGTATCTATTGATGCCTAATGCTACTGTATCTGTTTTTTTATAGGAGGGTCGTATGCCACGTGAATGAACAAAATGAATGAACAGCAAAAAGTCCACACCAGTAAAAAAAAAACCCCGCCCCGCAGCAACAAAAAAAAACCCGTCCCGCAGCAACGCGCGGGTACTTTTGCTTGTTTGTCTCATTTTAGAATTCTGGCCATTCTGTTATTTCTATTTACACCCAAGCCATAGAAGATCGTTTTGTGTCTCCTTTTGAGTCATTTTGTAGCAAAACAACTCTTAAAAATAACTCTAAGATGCGTTTATATAATTGAGTTAATACGACTTTCAGAATCACCCAAACAAGTGACGAAACTTTCGATTAACAACCTTATTCAATTATAAAGAGTCTTTCTTACGACCAAATGCTACATTAAGGACGTATAGTATTCATTAACTTGGGCTAACAGTTAAGATTGTCTTTTGTGATCTAGGCTTTCAAAATCTGTTGCCATTTGTAAGGGATTCAAAGAGGCTAAATATTGTCTTTACAGGTAACCAACTTGGAGTGACATGTGATCCTTCGTGTTTTGACTCATTGTGATAAGAGCGAGTCGGATCAGCTTGACTAGTCAAATCGGGATACTTCAAGTTCCATAACTGTAGTTATAAAACAAAGCCGACCAAAGTAATGAAGCTGTGATTTTTACGCTGTCACTCAAGATTCAGAAAAGAATAGACGTCAAAAGACGCAAACAGTGATATGCAACAATTGTTATGCCATCATCGGCCAAAGTTATTATATAAGACAGTTGTAACAAACTCTAGTACCATGACCATGGCACAACTAAGTTTATTTAGATTACATGAGGTTTTTCGTTATTATTGTATATACAAAGCATATAAGCAAAAGTTACGAAAGTAGAACACTAGAACAAGATAATTACAACACGCCAAAGAGAACATGACTATATTTGATTTGTTTAGAAAGGCTTCTAACGAACTTTTTTTCAATTTTGTTTGTCACGAATTGCTAAAATCATATATGATTTCATAAAATCGTATATGACTTCATAAAATCATAAAAAAAAGTACGTCAAAAGTACATAGTGTCGCCCCTCTATAGAAAGATAATTTAATTCTCGTCGCGATGATATGTTTTGTTTTGCGTAACGATTAACAGTGTGTGAGATATTTAATTTTTTAAAAGAGGTGGAAACTGAGTTTTTTTATTTTTGATGAAAAAATGAGTGGCTAAGATTGGTTCATTGGGTCTATGACAAATATTGGATCTATATTGAACTTTTGGCGGTATTGTGTTGTATACAACTATAAGCATTACCAGAAAGGGTATTTTTTTTAACTTATGGGCACATTTAAAATGAATCAAAGCAAGTATAACATATACCTATTAGCAAACTTGATTATAAGACAAAAAAAAAATTGGAGTTCCTTTTTTGTACATGTTAAGAAGACTGAAAACCAATAGGGATATGATACCGGAAGCTAAAAACACATACCTATAAAGACGACCGATGTGTATTTGACTATCTCACCTGATAAGATCAGTGATGGAAATGATTTTCAGGTTGTCCCTGTTGACAAATTCCTTAACTTTCGATAATCTAGCTATCGAACGATCGTCGTCGACAAACGCACATAACCCTTGTCACGAATACTTATCGAGATACTGCATTAACAATAGATACTTGTTATTATAAGAACTCATATAGCAATTCTACACCATTTAGAGGCCAATTCATTAACGGCTACAAAAACACAATATATAACTGATACAAAAGGAAGACACCATCTGATACATTTATGACATATTCACATTATTAGTTCATCATTATACACCATTCCTTATTGCATCAAGCTACCATAGTTCGCCAATTATAAAACTTATGATTACAATCCTACATTTAATATATAAAAAAGTGCGACCTAACTTTAAAGTGTAAAACTTATCATGCTTCATACGTCTTATAATAACGGGATTTGGTGTTCGATGGACTATAACCATGAGGGTAAAAACAGTTGAACACAATTCTGGTCTGATAATGCAGCCCAATTTTAAAAAAAGACCACATTTTCACATATATTAATAGCAATGTATCAAATTCAAAAAGTTCTAACAAAAATTAGTAACTTGCGAGTAATAAACTTGTTTAGTTCAGCAAGTGAAAGATCATATCACCATCTCTAAATCTTCAAACGTAGCTCCAACCTCACCGGTTCATATAAGCTCGCTGCATAAGTTACATTAACTGCTCAGCTCAACTTAACCTGCAAAAAGGACACAAATAATACATTACAATATCTAATCAACACATGAAAATAACAGAAAATATTAACATCAAAGTCCTACAGATAGTTTACAAAATATCTGATGTAGAAGTTCATGGAGCAGTTTCTCTTCAGTAAGACGTCTTTGGAACCATCAACTGACATGGTTGATTTTTTTTGGCTACAAAATGGATTGGGTTGTTGGTCAAGTGAATCTAGGACAATTAAGACTAACTATTCTATTCCAGCTAGTTCCTCGTCATATTTACAAAGTTAACATAAATCAATATACAACCCCTCACGCCAAGAGCATCAAATGGGATTAATCTTTCAGATAGAAGTTGGGCAATGATCTAAAATACAAAATAGTTGCAATTATAAGTTAAACATCACCATTATACATATCATGCGATAATTTATGTTTGTACTCAGTTATCTAACTGAATAATAAATGTAAATGAAATTATTAATGCACGTAGCCAACGCGTTCAGATCTATAGATAGTGATATGATCCGGTGAATCATCTGTCAATAACTCGATGAACGAAATGCACATATAAATATAAGCATAACTGAATATTATCTAAATCACACATGGTGATAAAACAACGTACATGATCAAACCTGAGAAACAGAATGTCACCATTTATGTATAAGATTGTAATTTATTAGTCCCTCTAGTATGTAAGATTCAGGTTAGTATACGACTATTTGAGTTTATTATCTAGTCAGGTCCATCTCCAAGAGTAAGAAACTCAACATAGTTTAAGAGTAGGTATTTTAAGTTTCGACTTTAATATGCTTTCTACGTAAGTTCCAAGTGATGTTCCTACCCACCATACACCACAATACTCGACCTTCAAAAGTAGATAATTTCCAAATGAGTTGACATTTGCTTAACTGCTCATTTTTTTTGCACATCATAATGGGACGAACTGTAACATTGGTCTCTTCTATTTTTTATAAATTATGAGTGCTAAAGTTACGTTTACAAATAATATATTTAATAGTATAAGCTTCTTATTCATGAAACTAATTTAGGAGGATTTAAGCAGTAAAACACATCGGTAATTTTTGCCCGTTTGAGCATTTCAATTCACTGGACCACTTTCCTTAGCTGCATTCTGCGATAATTTCACGACTTTACCAATTTAACCCAGTATAGAGTAAAGATAACCAAAAGTTACATGGATAACCCTTTCTTAACAACATATGCATGCACTGACATGGGAAGAATAGTATATTTACCCGTCGCTATCTTGGATCACTAAATAAATTCGAGTTGTTAAAATCATATAAAGAAACAATAATCTTGCTTGAAATATGTCTCAAGATGCCCCGTGGATTATTCGCCCAATGTGTCAGAAACCATGGTTACCAAAAAAAACAGCAAAAACAACAACCAAACACCCCTTTGACAGCAAAAACAGCAACCAAACAACGCTTTTGACAGCAAACCAGCTATCAAACACCCCTTTTGACATAAAAATCAGCTACCAAACACCCTTTTAACAGCAGAATTAGCTACCAAACACCCCTTTTGACAGCAAAACAAAAACCAAACACCCATAGAACAAAAACTAATAATTAAATGTCTCCAAATTAACATTGCTTACCTGCTTGTCGAGCATTCTTTTTAAATCCTTGAGAGCGTTTCCTCCTTAGAGCCCTCTTCGTAAATCTAGAGAGCATATTGCTTTACATTTTTTTCTTCATGACCTTGTGAGCCGATCTAAAAGGCGGAGAATAGAAAAGTTATCCTAGTGATAGAAAAAATAGCACTAAAAGGGGGAGAATAGAAAATTGTTACGTGTATATATGACGTCAATATATGACATTCAAAAATCTTTTTTTTAGAGATATATAGATACGGTACATCATGATAGCAAAAAATGTGGTATACTGTCAATAGGAAGAAGACAACAAAAAATGTCATAAATCATATGGGGAAGACATTGTATAAATAAAATATAATATTCTGAATCATATATGTCATGAATTGAATACATAAAGATTTAAGGAAAAGATAACACATGTGAAAATACAATGACCAAAGACTGGTGTTTATCCTTCAATATATTCATAGCAAACTGCAATTTGAAGTGATGAATTTATAGACATATGCAGTAACAAAAATATGGGACTAACACTGCCACTCCCAAAATCATCCAGCCTTTAAGAGCAGCCTACATTCAAAAGTGTTATTACTTCACTTGAAAAAAAAGTGTTCGGATCACTATCCCCAAACCACTCTCAAATGTTCTTTGATTATTTAACGATGTTTATTCCTCTGGTATTTTGGTACTTATAAGAAATCGTTGCTGCTGGAGGGACTGAAATAAAAATTTTAACGAATGCGTTTCAGGAAAAATGAAAGAAATACCAATAATTACCACTTTAGATCATGCATTAATGCTTTGTGTGCTTTTTTTGCTCATCTACGATCTCATTAGAGATTTAAATCGGCTTATTGTATCCTTCATGTTGAAAGCCAACATGTTTTTCCTGTAAAAAAGATGGAAAACTTTGAACAATGTTTAAATGCAATTTAACTAAGATTTTGAAACATCACTTGCAACGAAAAATAGGACCTATTGCTTCTTTAGACTACAGATTCACACACGTAGGATGGAATGCTATCGGTCCTCTTTTCTTATCAGGGCTTTCTCTATGGTGAATGTAAGTCGAGGTAAAAGGCCCAGACACAATTCAAAGTGTGACCTAAAATAGGCCTCTCAAGGCTTTCTGGATCGCTTTGCGTCTTCCCAGCTTCTACTCTTTTCCCGAATGTGAAAGTAATTGGCATACAAAAAGTAGTAGCTCATTTAAAATACATTACTATTTGTTTAACTTTCGAAACTAAAAATAAACTTGAACATTGTATAACTAACACCAACACTGAAATTTTTTTGCTTATAGCGACATAAGGATAGCCTATTAGTTGGAAATTTGTTCTTTTCATCATTTTAAACATTGTTCTTTCGTCGTAATATTTCTTTTATTTCAGATTGATTTGTGTTTATTCATTCCAAAATACGCACAGACCTTCTTTGTTACTTTGTTAGTCACTCAAGGCAATGCTGCTTCATTATGGATTATATGATAATTAATTCTCATGTATGTTTTCAACTTTGTTGCCTATATCGCGAGATTAATTTATTTACAAACTATAGGTATGTGTACCTTGTAATTGTTTTTTTTTGATTCTCCATAAGATATTAGAGAGTGTATCTTCCTTGCCTCAGAAACTGTCGAGCACAAAACTAATGTATGTAATAATACGGCTGCATAATGCCGGTGATAATCTATCATTCTTCTGTATTTTCAGACTGCTTATCCAATCAATCATTATTCATTCTTTATACCTTTTAGGTCTCTATCGTTCAACACTGTGGGTGTTTGGATAAGTTTATTTAGCAGCTTATGGCTTATTTAAAATTCACAACACAGTTGCCCGTTTTTAATTAGGCCTGGGCAACTTATTTAGCACAAAAATAGCTCTTTGTTTAAATGTTTCTAGTGGAGATGCTTATTTAAATAGCTTAGGCCGGATAATACACGGGGGGTGTTCGGCACCATTCAGCGCCAAAAATTCAACATCTACTCCCACCACTAAACCCTCATTTTAATTACACCAGACCCGACAAACAACTACCTCAGTTCAATACAAATAATACCCTATAACACACTCAGACACACACGCACACACCAAAAAAAAATTATTCTTCGATTGGGTTGCCGGGTGATTAAAACTAAAACTCAAAATGGCCTAAACCACATGTGAACCAAGCTTCAAGCACGCATGACTCTGCCGCATTACTACGCCGAGCGCTTAAAAGCTTATAAGAATTAAATACTATTTTTTATTCTGACCAAATACCCATTCAAATAAGCCCTTATTACAAATTCAAATAAGACTCTTTTTTCAAATGCCATAGGTGGGATTGCTTATCCCTAAACAGCTGTTTGATGCAAATATGCATACACACTTGTTCAAAAGCTAACCCAAACACCAATTGCGAGGAACAAAATACTACATCTTGATTTTATAAATTATATTTCATTTGTGATTTCATCAAACACTAACACAAATTAATTAAATACTTTTAGAAACAAAGATGATACCGTTAATGATTGGGCATTGAAGATTATCAGAGTTGATTTGAATCTTTACTCTCATCCATGTGCAAAGATGGCGATTATTACATAGATGACACCGACTGTATCTATAGTTTTCTTTGGGTTTTTTAGTATCTTGCTTCCTCAATTTTCGCGATCTTGTTTTCCAGTTAGGGTTATCGAAGTAGTTACAGAGATCGTGGGTTCTTTCTTTTGAATTTTTCCTAATTTTTCTCTAGAAAATGGGCAGGATAAAAAAAACTCACAAGAAGTGGACACGTATTAAAAAGATGAGGTACTTGTGTTAGAATTGTGCCACGTACTCCTGAATTTATCTTGTATTAATGATGTTATAGATGCTTGACGCACAATTGATATACCAAAGTTCCAAAAACCCTAATATCCTGATCAAACATGACAAAGCTTATAGTACCGGTCTAAACCTCAGTACGAAATGTAATGATACAGGGATAATAACTGCACTTGAACACGTCATGTTACAGGCTGTGTGAAACCACCCATCCAACCCCTTCATTCGATCAACTCCTGATTTCTCCATATTCAAGACCATTGAGAAGGAGAGCTCCCCAACAGCGATTGATACAACACCCTGTAATGGACCATTTCAAATCATAATAAGTATGCAATCTGATGTTACTGATCTTAAATTACCAAAACAACAAACTCTTAAGAAAGAGGATATATAAGTGTACAAATCTTGTATAAAAAGATCCATGTACCTTTGGAAGGTCTAAAAGACCGTCGATGAACCTTTGCAAGCTTGCATAAAAACTCTTTGTAAGTCGAGTACTTTTCCGCAGCATATATAGAGTTCAAACAATGATTGACACAACACCTTCTAATGAGCCATTTCAAATCATCATAAGTATACGATCCCGAGACCATACCCATCCTAACAGTTACTTGCATTTTGTTAAACTGAAAGAATGCAGAAAAGACATATGACGACAAATAAAATACCTTCAAACACGTAATACAGTAAATGTTCAAGAAATAAAATACCTTCAAAAGAACCTCCAGCCATGACGGACAATGGCATGAACAACTACTGTCCGCACTGCTTCGTATACTCCCCATTCCTTTTCAGGCTATACAGTAGTTGTGTTGTTCACAACTACTGTCAACACTGCTTCGTATACTCCCCATTTCCTGCACAACCACAATTGCAAACCTTGTGTCAATAGTAGGGAAAAAAAGCAATAAGATATAATCATGTACAAAATTGCATATTCATTGTTCTCTATTGCATCAATACTAACCTTCATTTAAAATGAATTTTATTGTAATGCGACTAAATGGTAAACATAAAGAGTTATTTTGCAAAACGGTGTAGTAGCATGAAGCAATGAATAATTAACTTTATTCTAAAGCTTTCATTTCAGCTATATGTAAATGTACAATCTGTATTGGAAGGGAAAGAACCTATTATCTACTGCTTAAAATTCTGGTATATTCTTGTGCCTCTATTTATTTTTCTTCCTTTTTTCCATCTGGTTTTATATTGCAACTGTTCCTTCACTGGTGTCAAGCATGTTTAGATTTTGACATCATCCGTGAGAACATGTAACCAACAAAATTTATATGATTAAAAAATATGATCAAGATCTACTATTAATGGGAGCTTACTTATCTCATGTTGGTTTCCTTCAAATCTTATAGTACCTCATATTTTAATGAGGTCATTCTGAACCTCTATGCATAGTTATATATCTACTGAGCACAAGGACTCCCCACAACCTGCAATACATTAACAAACCTTCATTTATGATTATTGAAAAAGACACGTAAATATATAACTTCTACCAAGTTTGACAACATAAATATTAACAATCTCATTGAAGATCATGGATTAGTTCATGTGGTTATTTACTTATTGTTTCTAAATAATATGAACTACACGGTTACCTGCTTGTATCTCATATGGTGCATCGTAAAGTAATCTTAGTCTTTTTCCTGGTAATCCTTCCCTTGGCCCACTTATGTATACGGAAAGCTGATCTATGTTTGCGTAGCAAGATAGCGAACTCGTTACTATCTTTTACACCGTGAAGAAGTCTAAGTATTTGGTATGACAACCTGGAACACCAGAACAAAAAATTTAGACAAAAAAAAACACTAAATTCCAATTCATATCAAAATCCAGAATTTACATTCTCTTAATCAACTACCGATTAACCATCCTTTCAATAAACCTGCAAATCATCAATTTCATTAGATTCAAATATATTGTGACTGTATTAAAAATCATTAGATTCAGTGAAACAATATATATCATAATTGAGAGATTGAATATATACCAACATACTCTTCAAATCAGTGTGTTCGCCAATTCCTTAGCGACATTAATGTTCTCGTAGGACTGTGAAAATGCAATCATTATCCTCCGGAGCAGATTGTTCAGCGGACACCTGCATCTATGAAACACATATATAATAATCGTTACGAATTGAAATGGCACGTGAATGTTATATCATCATAAAATAAAAATTATCAAGTGACTTAGTATGAATCTATACTATATAATAAAACACAGTTTAGAACAACCCTTTAAAGCATAAGAATTAATTATCCCATTAAATTTTCTTATGTGGACTACCTTAATTAACCACAAATGTACAACATCATATTGCACCATCATTAAAAACATGCATTAAAAATATTCATCAATTTCAATTAACATTATAATATTCAAAAAACGCATTCAAAATCTATCATTAATTGATTCTTCTTTTACAATCTTCTATAATTAGTTGCAATTCCATATGAATAATCGGTTTCAGATTATAATATTCAAAACGCAATCAAAACCTACCATTAATTGATTCTTCTTCTACACTCTTCTACAATCAGTTACAATTTCATATTAATAACCAATCTTTCTTTAACACCTATTAGCCAATCTCTCTCTATCACTGATTCAAAAAAATATATATAAGCAACATATTCAATCGTACATGTATATTACATGTTGTTGTGATTTGGATATAGGTTGAACTAATTTTATTCTTACTTTTTTTTGTAGACTTCATAGGTCAATCTATAGTGATTCGCATAGCCTTGATTCGAGCAAATAATCTATGTAAGCTTCAGTTGTATGAAATCCATTTGATTTATATTATTTACGATTATTTTTATGTTTATGGTGTAAACCTAATAATTCAATTCAAATTGATCTTTGATTGACACTTATCTACTTTGATGTGTTTGTTTTTTAATAATCAATATAATTTTGTTTCGAATCATCTATATCTATATCTATCTATATCTATATACTATGTAATAAAATAAAATAAGCTTTTTTACAACCCTTTAAAGCATAAGAATTAATTATCCCAGTAAATTTTCTTATGTGGACTACCTTAATTAACCATAAATGTATAACACCATATTTGCACCATCAATCAAAACATGCATTAAAAACATTCATCGGTTTCAATTAATATTATAATATTTAAAACGCATTCAAAACCTACCATTAACTTATTCTTCTTCTAAACTCTTCTACAATCAGTTACAATTCCATATTAATAATCGGTTTCAATTAACATTATAATATTCAAAACGCATTCAAAACCTATCATTAATTGATTATTCTTCAACAATCTATTTAAACCAATCTCTCTTTAACATTAATAATCAGTTACAATTCCATATTAATAAAAAATCTCTCTTTAACACCTATTTAAACCAATCTCTCTCTAACACTGATTCAAAAACAAATATATAAGCAACATATTCAATCGTACATGTATTACATGCTGTTATGATTTGGATATAGGTTGAACTAATTTTATTCTTACTTTTTATTTTGCAGACTTCATAGGTCAATCTATTGTGATTCGCATAGCCTTGATTCGAGCAAATATGGGCGATTTTCTGTAACGGGTGATATGGGTAATTTTATGTACCGGGTTGATATGGGTGATTGAGTAAATAGTCAGGTAACACCATATTGCACCGTTCTTTTATTTGTCAATTCAAAAACATCCGCCAGTTTCAATTAACATCAATGCTGTTTAATTTATTTTGACACATTCAAAACCTTCCACCAATTGATCTTCTTCTACACTCTTTGGTTTTTTACAACCCTTTAAAGAACATGCATTAATAACCCCAATTAATATAATCATGAGGACTACCTTTAACACCAATTTAAATCAATCTCTCTCTAACACTGATTCAAAAACAAATACATAAGAAACCGATTCATTCGTACATGTATTACATGTTGTTGTGATTTGGATATAGGTTAAACTAATTTTATTCACTTTTCATTTTGCAGACATCATAAGTCAATCTATTGTGATTCACATAACCTCGATTCAAACAAATAATCTATGTAAGCTTCAATTGTGTTAAAATCTATTTTTTTTAGAACGGCAAATTATATTAAGAAACGAGCAAGGCGCTAGGAAAATTACAAAGATAAGGATCTAGGACATTTCATCCAAGAGATCCAATCAAAATTGTTTTTACACCTATTGGAGTACCAAGTAAAAGAGAGTAAAACAATCTCATCAAAAAGCATATCCATACGCGGTTGAGATGAGCCAAACAATGTCTGATTA
>BQNB010110201.1:0-22600 GCA_026074375.1 Tanacetum coccineum
TTAAGCTGATTTGGTCCTAATTTGTTACTAACAGATTATCAAATAACAAAAGAAGGCACTTATAAGCAGGTTTTAATCAATAATAAGCACTTAAATAAGCTGAGACAGTCTAACAGTTTTAACTAAACATACTACCAGTACTAGCTAAGAAAATGACACAAACTGTTTTTAAACTAACAACTAAGCAAGATAAGCACTAAACATCATGATAAAGCATAAATAAGCAAATATAAGTAACAAATAAACACTAATAAGCAGTTCTACAGTAAATAAGCAAAATAAGAAAAATAAAAACTTACAACTCCCTTGCTCAAAACAGGGTTAAACAAAGAGTCTACAAGCTCTAGCTGGTATAAAACCAGCTAGTGAGAGTCCATAAGCCCATCCAGAACTGGCTTATCATCCATAAGCTGTGGTATATTTGAGTGTGGAATTTTCTGTGACTTTTCTTGTTACTACTTAACTTGTTTAGGTTGATTAATAAAAACAGCTTATTAATAAGCTTTAAGTGAGAGCTTATTAACACATTTAAACACAATTAAATAAGTTTAAGACTTGGAAAAAGTTTGGAGTTTTAACTTTAAATACCTCAAATTCTCATTAAACTTGAAATTGATTACAAAGCTGAAAGTAAAAGCTGAAATGACTTAAATAAATGACAATGAAAGTAAAATTAAGCTAAGTTATCTATATTATCTAGGATGCCTTCAAGGCTTACAAAAGGCTCTATTTATAGCCGAAGTCTTCTCTTCTTGGTCTTCTCACCTGTGCTTCTTTTGTGAGAGCTTCACTAGGTGTTTTTGTTGTGTGAGGGACTTGATAAAAGCAATCTCAGCCATCCAATCTTCTTGTGTTTCTTTTTGAGTCAATCACAGCCATCGAAAAGCTTGGAAAGTGGTGAAGGATTGCCAACATGGCAATTATAAAGCTGGGGGGAGATAGTGGAGGAGGGGGAAATGTTTTATCCAGGGTTTGAATAGTTTGCAGGGTAAAAGAAGGTGAAGGGAACCCGTGAGTTATTTCTTGGGTTTGTTTGGGCGGGAAAAAATGATTTTTGGTAAGTTGGCAGCTTTGGCCCCTCATCTCATATAACTTCATTGCAAACTTCGCCCTTTTATGATACAACTTTAGGGGTTTGGCAGAACTGGCCCCTAAAGTTGTACTTCACCCGGTATGCAATTTCAGCCCTTGTCTTTTATTCTCGTAATACAACTTGAGGTTTGGTTCTTTTAGTCCCTCAAGTTGTATTTTCTCCACTTGCAATCTTTTGACTTTGACGAACTTTGGCTTTGATTTGACTTTGTCTTTTCCATCCCGTGCTTGTTTGGTCATTTTTGGCTTTCTTCTTGTCCTTTTCTCGAATATCCGTTTTCTGCACAATACAAATGCAAAACATACAAATACAATGTATTTTGGTACGTTTTTAGTCATTTAAGTCCATGGGAAATGTTAAACACTCAAGAAAACTAAGAATCTCGAACCCCCTCGACTAATTACCTCGAAAAGTAGCAAAGTGTTCGTCAAGGGGAACTAAAGAATCAATAGCTTCGACAAGTCCCGTTTTCACCAAATTTTTTTATATGTACACTAACTATCCCTAATATTTTTGGATTTTCCTTTTTCTTTTCTTGACTGCCTGTTTGACTTCCTTTATTTTATAAACACTCTAGGGGATCATAGAATGAAAGCGTCCATGAAAAAATCTAAACGGATGTCCTGACGGATAAAATCATCCGTCCCCGATTTTCACTAGAGTTCCAAACCAACAATTAAACACAGATCATTTGTCAATATTAAGGTCTAATTTAAGGCACTCATAACTTATGACCATGTGAACTTTTTAACTCCCAACATGGATATTATGATTAAAAATGTTGTACTCAATTCAACTCCAACCATAGATCAACTTATTTCCATAGTCGTATTCCAAGATGAATCATGACTCAAAGCGACAACTCATTAGGACCTTGTAACTTGATTTTAAAGAACGAAAATTTAACTGTAGAACTTTTTGCAACATCTTCATCATCATAAGTTCTTAAAGTTAGGAATGCGTTGCTTAGTTTGAACACCTACCTAGGCCTCGCTCCCTAGTAGGATATCACAACCAATGACCGGTGTTCTTAGTTTGAAAACCCACCCCGTTGCTAGCGTAGTGGGAAATCACATCAACACCTTCTTCCTAATATGGCTAAGGATAGGTGTCTTAGTTTGAACCCCCACCTAGACCATCGCTTCTTTTGGAGATATCACAACACAGCCAAATCCTAGAAAAGTACAGAAGTCCTTAGTTTGAACCCCCACCTCGAGGTTACGTGAGTGGGATATCACGACACATATTTTACTTGCATTCACATATGATCAAATGCATGCTTCATTGGCGTAATTTCATATTCATACCGGCATATTGCAATCATATTCATTCATAGCTTCTTTGGCATTGTAGTTAACATACAAATACCGGTACGGGGAACGGTGGAAAAAACCGTTGCTCACAGCATAAATAATGCAGGAAGGGGGGTGGAGAGCAAGTTTGAACAGCGAGGTTAGGAGTCGATAAAAACACGAAGTGGTGACTTATTGATAAATGTAGAATGAGCACGTATGATTAGGTTGGATTAGAAGCTAAAGGGAAAAAAAGCACAAGTTACTCATGAACAGTTAGAAGAATCTTGCTCAGCACATAAACTTATATTTAACTCTATCACTTCTTGTTCTTCACCTTATTAAAATTCGAAACACAGAATTCGTGAAAGCTTAGCCTACAAGCAGTAAGTTGAGGAACTAGCTAGGGCTCAACACGCCCGATCGAGTCAAAAATTATTCTCATTCTACCCATTAGGAAAGTCGAAACTGTGACAAAACACTTATTTTATTTTTGAAAATTTTTAAATTTTTTTTCATTATTTTGTATTTTTTGCAAAAATTTGGTGGAAAAAACATGATTAACATGATAACAACGGCTGCATGAAAGATCAAATCGAAGATGCCCCCCCCCCCTCCCCCATAACTATAACTAAACACGTCCTCGATGTTTTGAAAGGGGCACCTACTTAAATCTAAGGCCGTTTATAAAGTGTGCCAAAAGATAAAATGATTTATAGTCGAAAAAACTCTTGTGGATGAATGACATAACTGAGAGCACGAGAGTCTTCGACAATCCGAGCAATCGTGGACAATTAACAGCACATCAACACGAAACAACGGGTAATGGGAAGAGGCGAGACACACACACAACAAGAAAACACTTATTCAATTTACACAATACTACGATAAAGCATGGGGTCCTCCACGAAGCGCTTGTTTAAGGGTCGCTATGCTTGACCCGTCATCTTGAATTTTATTGGCTCATGTGTGGGGGAAAGTCTGGAGATCTGGGACTACCAATTGTGGTACGTCCCCTCCAAAGTAGTGCTTCAAACGATGACCATTCACTTTGAAATTTGGCCCGGAGTTTTGGGATAACTCGACAGTGCCATATGGAAAAACTTGGGTTACAGTGAATGGTCCACTCCAACGGGTCTTAAGCTTGCCCGAGAAAATCTTCAATCTAGAGTTAAAGAGGAGGAGACTCGATCACCGACGTTTGAAAACGCGGTTTTTTGATCTTTGAGTCATGGAATCTCATTGATTTTCTTCTTATGTAAATTAAAGAATTCCCGTAGCATAGACACGGAGCTCATTAAGTTCTTGAGTTGAACATTTCTGTGATCACCGCGCCGGTTTTTGATATCAAAGTTTGTATTCTTAAGGGCCCATTCAAAAGCTTTGTGCCTCGAAGCTCAATGTAAGATGACATGCCATCCCGTACACCAACTTGTATGGAGTAACACCCGATGGTGTTTTTGTAAGCTGAGCGGAAAGCCCAAAAGTGTGTCATCTAATTTATTCCAATATCCGACCAAGAGCACTATTTCGCAACCACTGTCCGCTTTCACATAGATTGGTTTCAAACCACGATTGGATACCTCAACTTTTGTCCACGCTTGTTTGTGGATGATACGCGGTGGAGAGAACGAAGATTTACTCCGTATTTAAGCATGACCTTTGCAAATGGTCATTCAAAATTGGGTTCCCCGCGATCACCTTATGATTGCACGAGGGTACCGAATCTGGCGAGATAGATTTAAAAAATTACAAACAACTCGGGGCGTCATTGGTGGGGAACGCTTTGCTTCAACCCACTTTGATAAATAATCACGGCCACGATAATAAATATGTTCCCGTCTTGAGACGGGAACGGCCCCATAAACATCAATGCCCCCACATGTCAAAGATTCGCAACTTGATAGAGTATCTGTGGCATCTCATCACGGTTGCTAAATTTTGCATTGACATTGGAACAAATGTCACATCGGGTGACATAGTCGTGGGCATCCTTGTAGATCGTGGGCCAATAGAAACCTGAATCGAAGATCTTTTTAGCGGTGTAATTGGCACCGTAGTGTCCCCCGGTGGGTCCACTGTGGCAAGCTTTGAGAATGTCGAAAGCTTCTTGCCCCGAAAACAAAAAAAAAAAAAAAAAACCGCCTAATCACCTGGTCAGACACAGATCTTGAATAGAAAGGGGTCGTGTCCAAAAGTAGTGTTTGACATCATTGAAAAAATTTCTTTTCTGCTGGGACAACATTCCTTTGATCATAAAATTCCCCATATGGTAG
Source organism: Tanacetum coccineum (assembly GCA_026074375.1). Lineage (NCBI taxonomy): Eukaryota > Viridiplantae > Streptophyta > Magnoliopsida > Asterales > Asteraceae > Tanacetum > Tanacetum coccineum. Next base: position 4,662 of record BQNB010110201.1, read on the forward strand.
TTTGCAAAATCGGAAAACCACGGGGCATTATTATCACCACAAAAGGTAACCATCCCAAGTGTCTCGAGAGGAAATGTTTCCGTAATTTCCTTTTTCTCGATCTCACTTTGATGGGGATTTTCAAGTCTAGAAAGGTGGTCTGGCGGCGAGATTTTACTGCCCTTTTTTATCACGGATAACGACATCAAATTCTTGGAGCAGCAAAATCCACCGGAGCAATCTTGGCTTAGCATCCTGCTTAGCAAGCAAGTATTTGAGAGCCGAATGGTCCGTATACACTATGCTTTTGGACAAGACAAGATATGGCCGGAATTTCTCAAAAGCATACACTACGGCAAGTAATTCTTTTTCCGTTGTAGTGTAATGTGCTTGAGCCTCGGTCATTAGTTTTGCTTTGCATAGTATTCGGATTGGAAAGGTGCTTTTGGTCATAAACGTTGCCTAGGACTAGCCCTAACACATAATCACTTTGCATCCACACATGATTTCAAAGGGCAAGTCCCAATCGGGAGCGACTAGAATTGGAGCCTTGGGTTAACTTCATCTTAAGGTTTTTCAAATGCTTTCGATGCATTCCTCGAGAAGATAAACGGAGTTTTCTTTTTTCAAGGAGGTTGGGGTCCATAAGGGCCAGGCAATTTTGAAAAAATCCTGAATAAATCGTCGTAGAATCCCCGGCGTGACCGAGAAAGGGGGACTTGCGAATAGGAACCCTTCTCTGTATGGATGAGTAACTGTTGCAATGACAGTCAACTTTGATTTATCAACCTCAATCCCAGACTTAGAAAAGCGAGATATGGCTCAAGGACTATTCTTTCCCTTGACCATAAAGTGGCATTTTTTCCTCCCCAATTTAGCACAATTTGGTTCTTCACAGACCTTTGGAGCATTTTTGTCTAAATGGGGAAAGGCAAAGGAGAAAGAATCACCGAAAATTGAGAAATCATCCATGAAGACTTCCATGGTTTTCTCAATCATATCGTGAAAGATTGCAACCATACACCTTTGGAACGTGCCCGGTGCATTGCATAACCCAAAAGGCATGCGACGATAGGCAAATGTCCCGTAAGGGCAGGTGAAGGTAGTCTTTTCTTGATCAAGTGGGTCAATCGGGATCTGAAAGTAGCCGGAGAATCCGTCCAAAAAGCAATAGTACTCATTTCCGGCTAATCTTTCAAGCATCTGATCCATAAAGGGTAACGGGAAATGGTCTTTACGAGTTGCATCATTGAGTTTTCGGTAGTCGATGCAAACTCGCCATCCCGTAACCAATCTAGTGGGTATTAAAACCTCCCATCATTTTACTTCATATTTACCACGGTTAGCCTCCCTTTCTTAGGGACATAATGGAACTGGCTTACCCAGGACTGTTATAGAAATAGGGTATATTTAACCCTGCACAAGAATTTGATAACTTCTTGCTTAAATAACCTCATGATTTTGGGGTTAACTCTTCTCTGATGTTGAACTACGGTGTTGGCATTTCTTCCTCAAAATCTTATGGGTGCAAAACTATGGTGATCTAATCCCCTTAAATTAGAAATCTTCCAAGCTATGGCATGTTTTTGAGTACTTAAGAACCATGATCAAGGCGTTTTATCCTCATTCTTTCAAGTGTTTTTAGCGATTACGACGGGTAATTTGTCATCACCCCTCTAAAAATGCATACTTCAAGATGGATGGTAGGTCTTTGAGTTCAAGGTCGGGGGATGGGAACAATCATATGAAGATTTAATCTCTTCAGTACATTAATTTCACAAACAGGTGACGGGAGAGATTTTGGGTCACTATTGATTACACCTATAACATTTCCTCAAAGTAAACAGTATCTCCCTCAGAATCATAGATGCCGTCAACAAACCTGGTGGTATTAGAGATCATCATGTTCAAGAAATCCATCGATCACTTCCATTAGAAAAATCACTTTCCTCCGAAGGGAGTTGAAAGATGGAGAGCGAGAAACGATCATAAGGTCCGACGTTATAAGTGGGATTGCCACTTTTAGAAATTTCAAGTATCTCTTGAACATATTCTTCACACAGCAATGTCAATAACAACGACTCGGATTAACCGATTCAATGATATTGTAGGAGAAAGTCCCCTTAGTAACACCCAACTTGAAGGTCAACGGATTTGGTCTCGTGCCTAAGGGTCATTTGTTCACATCCGTGAAACATCAATCAGGTAACGTGCCGTCCTTCAAGAAAGTCATCCCAAGATTATGGGGTGAACCCGAGGATCGGCAACGTAATCAACGACCACAAAATCGGCAGGAAAGAGAAATGTTCCAACTTTTACGAAAACATCCTCGGCGATGCCGGTGAAGTAGAAATACGTCGGGGATAGAGGATCCGGCAAGTTCAAGTATCATTCGGGTTTTTGGTCACAGCTTGGAGACTTAGGTTATCTTTCAAATTGAGAGAGGCATTAGGTTGATGCTTGCAACACCGAGATCGGCCACGGCTAAGCATTCATCCATCTCTGGAAAAATCACACGGTATAAGAAATCTGCCGGGGTCCCGTCCAAAAGTTTCTCGGAAACTTATTTTAGGATAACACCCGCCGAGCAATCTCGTTTACCGGTGTCTTAGTTCACTCAATCATCTTTGTCCTTGTCCATTGATGAGCTTTCTACAACATGGTGCAAATATTGGGGCATGTGTAGGAGAGAGTCGACCGGCGTAACTTAGCTCGAAATGGAGATTCCGAAAAATCTCCATAAATTTTGAAGCTAGAAGATTGTCTTTTTCACGGAGCTTTTCTTTGGTGGCCCTTGAAGAATAAGGCAAGGTTGGTTTTGTAACACCCCCAAAATAGGTCGCAGCGGAATATGGGTTGGCGAGTGTTACTTCATAGATCAACAGCACGAGATAAGAGAACGACCTCTATATGAGTCGTTAAAAATTGATACATTGGATTAAATAGACTTGTTTGTTACAATAGCCGAAGCTTAAATAGTTCATCCATGAAAAGTAAAGATTTTTAAAACAAACAAATATTCCCAAAATGTAATGCTATCCAAATCTTTAAGTAATGACGTCCAAAATGATGAACCACCAATGTAACCTTGTTTCTCGTACCTTATTGACCTGTGAAAAACATGCTTTAAAACGTCACAAAAAGTTGGTGAATTCACCAGGATTTATAAATGTAATAAAAGTAGGAACCACAAGATTTCCAATGTAAGACATGAAACACATACAAATCTTAAAAGTGAAAAAAAAAATTATGAATGTGCGCTCTAAGCTCATGACACCGAAGCTCGACATATATGTATGCAATTTAACGCACAAAAATGTGCCCATGTAGATATTCAAACCCGCAACATCCAAATTGTTCCAACATATATACGTTTGTTGTTTCAGTACTGTCAAAACTGATGAGCGCTACTCATTCGAACGGGATGTCAATTCCCAAATAAGAATCAACTCCATAACATTCGCGCTCGCTAACTATCAAATGACAGTTTCAATGATAGTGGGCAATAGTGGGTAATAGCAACTTAGGCCAACTCGTAATATATGTTTTAAAGGAGTACTTGCGTCCAAATGTAAAACAATGTCCATGTTTCTCACCCCAAAGTTGTAAAAACAGTATAGTTGGTATAAAAAGCGGCTTTAAGAACTCACCGTAATGTGAATGATTGATTATCTAAATCAATGAGTGAATCGCCTCGGCATTTGAATGCAACATAATTAAAATATAGGCCGTAAGATATAAGTATTTTCATGTAAATAAAACATCACATATTGTATAGCTACACCACCACCTAATAGTTTTTATTAATTCCTTAAAAGTTAAAACAATAATTAACTCGTACTTTGTTAAATGAAAGTGTGTGTACTTGTGTCCGTAAGAAAATATTATTTTCGTTTACTAATGCATCGTTTGTAAAAATGTCATCAATATTAAATAATGATATGTCATATAATTTAAGTTTTCTATAACAAAGAATGATAATAAAAATAAAAGGAAATGCGCGCGAGTTTTTTTTAAAACTTCATATCTTTATCGTTTCGACTCCGTTTCATACGTTTCTTATGTCCACGTCTCCGTATTAAAATAATTTATCAAAACATCATGTTTATAAAGTTTAAACCTCTGATGAACAGTAACTTTTACTGTTCATCACAGTTTATATAAACTATTTTTATAAAATTAATTATATGTAACTTGTTTAAATCATAACTCGTTCGTTATAGTTCCGTTTCTCGAGATCCTTATGTCCTTGGATTAGTATTAAGAAAATTTATCAAAATATTATATTTATAAAATTTAAATCCCTGATGAACAGTAGTATTTACTGTTCATAACAGTTTATAAAAGTTGTTTTTATAGAATTAATTATATATAACTTGTAAAATACGTAACTTTGTTTCTTATAATTCCGTTTTTTCTCGAGTTCTTTATGTCTGTTGGGTTCGTATAAGGAAATTTTTATCAAAATATTACATTTATAGGAATTTTTAACCTCCGATGGGATTTTCAAGCTTTTTATATGCTTACGATCGTTAAGAGATGTACTATTTATATAAAATATAAAATAATTATTTTATGGTTCGAATGAACAGTAACAATTAGGAGTTTAATTAACTTGTTTTACAAACTTTTAAACTTAATAGAGTTACCATAAGTCCACTAATTTATAAATTACATCCATTGTGTATAAATTAGGTCTTCTACATAGTGTCCCTCATAATATGTCCATATTGTCTAATAAATTATCCAACATATCTATTTACTTACCTAAACTTTATACATAAATAAATAACCATATCTTGACAAATAATTATATAAACTTTCCATTGCTTGTAAACCCTTATTTTAAACATATTAACATATTTAAAACATCATCTTAACCATAAATAAAATGAATTCGTGTATGTATGTACATGGTTTTTGTTTTATAAACTTCATAAAGTAAACCTAGGTGGTGATTAACATATATATCAAGTATGTAAACATGTAAATGAATAATGAAGATGTTAAAGCTTAAATAGACCTTAGAGAAGTGTAGTAGGATGATGAACACAAGCTTATACTTAAGCTTTAACCTAATGAATCAACCACAAGATTAAACCCTAATTAGGAAAACGCTAATTATATTTCTTGTATACTTCTTGTTAAACCACAAACCCAAGCTTCCAAAACACCTTGAATGATCTTAGATATACTTAGAATGAATACTTGTATGCTTGAATATGAAAATTATATGAAACCCTAAATAAATAAAGGTGAGCCGTGGGTAATAGATGGAAATGGAGAGTGTTTTGTGGCTTGGTGAATTGCTTGGAGTATGTAAATGAATGCTAGTATGTATGACCTTCCTTATATAGCAAGTGGGAAACCTTAAACCATCTAAAACCAAACCATGGGATGTAGTGGTTTCAAGTACAAGTGTAAAAAGGCTTCTCCTCCTCCCTAGGCATGTACATAGCTAAAATTGGTGTTTAGGGTACATGTGATGTGCCAATTTATGGAAACTTGTGATGAAAGTACTAGTTGTAGGGTTTAAGAAAGTATACAAGTGAGTTTTGATTTCTTGTATACAACACTTGTATCCGGTTCTAAGTGCTTCATGGGTAGAAAAAGAATTAATTTTTATGTATTGGGTATAATTGTGGGTATTGGTTTGAGTATAGATAGGTATAGGTGCTTCCGGGTATGCCCAAATGTAATTTATTACGAAACGTAAGCGTTTTACGTAACCAATAAAAATAAATTATGGAAAGTTATAAATTATACTCTTAATAATCATATAACACTTGCTTGATGTAAACTTTAACTTGTTTGGTGTCCGTTTACATTGAATGTTGATTTTTAGTTTACGCGATTTAACTATACGATTATAATTAAAAGCGAACGCGTAAAACACTAAAAATAAATAATGGTAATAACTGAGTCAGGAAATGACCTAAAATAACAGATTGTTATAGTCTTCCATCGTTATTGGAGCCTTGTCCATAAGGCTCAAGATGTGGCACTTGTCGAGGGTGCGGCTTTTGTGAAGAGTTATGGATACTTCTTTCGAAACTGATCTTTATGTTCCCATGTGAGCTCAGGATCTCTCTTGGAGTTCTATCGAACTTTGATGATAGGGATACGGCTTCTCTTTAACCTTTTGACTTCACGATCCATAATTTCCATTGGTTCTTTAATGAAGCAGAGTTAATCATCAATGTGTATTTCATCTAACGGAACAACCAATGGCTCGTCGGATAAACACTTCTTTAGATTGGATACATGAAACATGCTATGAACCCTGCTTAACTGTTGAGGTAGTTCGAGTCTATAAGTGATGGTTCCCATTTTGGCTAACACCTTGAAGATCCAATATATCTAGGGTTTAACTTCCCCCGTTTTCCAGAATGTACGACCCTTTTCCAAGGTGATACCTTTAACATCACTCGGTCACCAACTTGAAATTCTAAAGGCTTATGCCTCACATCGGCGTAACTCTTTTGGCGATCACGAGCAGCTTGAATTCTCTACTTGATTTGGACAATCTTCTCAGTTGTCTCATGAATAAGTTCAGGACCGGTGAGCTGAGCGTCTCCGACCTCGGCCCAACAAACAGGTGATCGACAGTTCTGACCAAAAAGTGCCTCGAATGGGGCAGCTTTAATACTAGCATGTTAACTATTGTTGTATGAAAATTTGATCAGCGGTAAGTGTCTTTCCCAACCATTCCCAAAGTCTATCGCGCATGCTTGTAACATATCTTCAAGAGTTTGAATGGTTCTTTCACTTTGCCCATTAGTTTGCGGATGGTATGCCGTACTCATATCCAACTGAGTACCCATAGCCTTCTAAAATAACCTCCAAAAATTTGACGCAAACCTAGGGTCATAGTCACAAATGATCGAGACTGGTATTCCATGTCTCATGACTACTTCCTTCAAGTACAGTCTTGCTAGTTTGTCCATAGGGTCAGTTTCCCTCATCGGCAAAAAGTTTGCAGACTTGGTGAGTCGGTCTACAATTACCCATATAGTATCGTTTCCACTTTGCGTCCTTGGGAGCATGGTGACAAAATCCATGGTGATATTGTCCCACTTCCATTGAGGAATCTCAGGTTGCACCAACAAGCCAGATGGTTTTTGGTGTTCAGCTTTGACTTTTAAACACGTCAAACACTTGCTAACATAGGTGGCAATGTTGGCTTTCATGTTAGGCCACCAGTATAATTACTTCATGTCTTGGTACATTTTATCAGAACCCGTAGCACGGCAGCCAACTTTTGTTATTTAAACACAATGTTCCATCCGCACGTGGTTCTAACTTCCTATTCCTGGATTTTTCTGGGTCCTTCGAATTTTTAATCAGCATACCTCCCACATCTTTAGACTTGAGGTTTTCTGGTTTTCTTGCCTCAGTCTGAGCCTCCAAAATCTGCTTGGGAAGATCCAAACCAATAGTCATAACTAAGGCTTGAACCCGTAATGGCTTATTTCGTTATTTCCTGCTCAAAGCGTCAGCCAGCACGTTTGCTTTCCCCAGGTGATAACGAATTTCACAATCGTAATCACTAAGCAATTCCAACCAACGGCGTTGTCTCATATTCAATTCCTTCTGATCAAGGATGTGTTGTAAACTTTTGTGATTGGTGAACACGGTACACTTTATCCCGTATAAATAGTGCCTCCAGATCTTCTTCAGAGCGAACACTACTGCGCCTAACTCCAAATCATGAGTGGTATAATTCTTCTCATGAATCTTCAATTGTCGTGATGCGTAAGCAATCACCTTTTCCCTTTGCATTAGCACATCGCCCAACCCTTTGATTGAAGCATCACAGTAAATGATAAAGTCTTTACTTCCTTCGGGTAAAGCCAGAATTGGTACACTACACAACTTCTTCTTTATCAATTAAAAAGTTGTTTCTGCTTTGTCACTCCAATCAAACTTGAACTTCTTTTGAGTAAGATTGGTCATTGGCTTGGTGATCTTTAAGAATCCTTCAATGAATCTTCGGTAATAACCTGTAAGGCCTAAAAATTGACGAATCTCTGTTGTAGTCTTAGGAGATGCCCAATCTTTAATGGATTTGATCTTGGCGGGATCCACGTGAATACCCTGACTGTCAATCATGTGACCAAGTAACTGTACTCTAGGAATCCAAAATTCGTATTTAGAGAATTTGGCATACAACTACTCCTTCTTAAGCAACTCTAAGATTAACTTGATATGCTTTTCATGCTCTTGCTTGCTTTTTTGAGTAAATCGGAATATCATCAATAAAGACAATCATGAATTTATCCAAATATGGTTTGCACACCCGATTCATGAGATCTATAAATACAACAGGTGCATTAGTCAAACCAAATGGCATAACTTGAATTCATAATATCCATATCGAGTTCTGAATGAGGTTTTCAGAATGTCTTCTTTACGAACCCTTAGTTGATGATAACCCGACCTCAGGTCGATCTTCGAGTAGACACTCGACCCTTGAAGTTGATCGAACAAGTCATCAATCCTTGGAAGTGGGTAACAGTTCTTCACCGTCAGCTTATTCAATTCCCGGTAATCAATGCACATCTGAAATGATTTGTCCTTCTTCTTGACAAACAAGACCGAAGCTCCCCAAGGTGAGGAACTAGGTCTTATAAAGCCTTTGCCGATAAGTTCTTTTAGTTGGTCTGACAATTCTTTCATCTTGGACGGAGCCAATCGATAAGGTGTCCGTGCTATCGGCGCAGCACCAGGTATCAAATTGATTTGAAATTCCACTTGGCGGGTTGGTGGAATACCCAGCAAGTCCTCAGGAAAAACTTTAGGAAAGTCTTAAACTATTGGTACATCTTCAAGTTGCTTCTCCTTCGACCTGTCTTCCGCTTTTTTGTGGTAACATGTGCCAAAAAGATAGGACATCCCTTTAGCAAATACCTTTGTGTTTTGGTACACGAGATGAGGTTTAATCATACTCGTATCCGTTGTTGCTTTCGTCACCATGAAAAATTAAAATTTCTTCTCCAAAGGGAATACGAACGAGTTTCTCGTCACAAACGATTTCAGCATGATATTTAGCTAACCAGTCCATACAGATAATGACGTCAAAACTACCCATCTCTACATGCATTAAGTCGATGTTGAATGGATGATTTAGAAAATTTAAAGTGCAACCCCGTATAAGTGTATTAAACCAAATTATTCTACTGCCAGGTAACTCGACATCATACCCATGATATAATGTAGTCGATATGATATCAATCAAAGAACTAAATGCAGTAGATATGAAACTTCTATCGATACCAGTATCAAATAAAATCAAAGCATAACGGTTATTTAGGAGGAACGTACCCGTGATAACATTAGAGTTTGGGTTTGTTCCGGCTGTGCCCATAACATAGGCTCTTGCTACAACATTACCATTCCCAACCTGATTTCCCTGATTCCTGTTCTTCAACTTTGGGCAATCACTCCTGAAATGACCCTGAGCTCCACACTCAAAGCATGTGAGAACTCTTTGGTTTGTCCCTTGGGCTCTTTGGTTGTTGTTAGCAGTAGCAGGCCGGCTTTTACAGTCACAGGCCAAATGACCAATCCTTTTGCAGTTAGTGCACTTGGGAGCACACGACCCATCATGGTGATAGTTGCATTTGGGGCACAGAGGTTTGATTCCTTTGTACGGTTTCTTCTCACCAGGCCCAGCAGTATAAGGTCGTGCCACATTGTTTCTTTTGAATGGCTGTTATTGGTTTTGGTAGTTTCGAGAGGTGTCCTCAAACTTCCTCTTATTCTCGGCCTGACGTTCAGTAATAGTGAGGATCTTTTTATCCATCAGTTTAGTGGCAAACTCAATTGCCTCCTGCATTGTCTTGGGCTTCGATGCCTTCACACTTCCATGTATCATACCAGGGAAACCACCGACATACTTTTCAACTACATCCGATTCCTCAGGAAACATTCTATCACACATCAATACCAACTCTTGAAAGCATTGGTTGTAACTCATCACATCAGTTCCTTTTACCTTTAGGTTCCACATTTCAGTGTCCAACTTTTTGATCTCACCCTTTGGGCAGTATTTATTGGTCATCATCTTCTTTAAGGTTTTCCATGGCATTGCATATGCAACATCATGTCCGACAGCCCTAACGTAGGAGTTCTACCATGTTAAGGCATTTCCTTGAAGTGTACAAGCTGCAAATTTGACCTGACATGTGACAGTGCAGTTGCTGATGTGGAAAACAGATTCCATCTTTCCTAACCATTGGGTCAGTCCGACAACCCCTTCAGTGCCCTTGAAATTCATAGGCTGGCACTTTAGGAAATATATGTAAGTGCATTCACGAACAATAGACGCTTGTCTTCTTCCACTAATTCCTGAGTCATGACTGTTATCGCCATTTCTGCTCTTTTCCGCATCATGTTCTACCAACACAACAGCAACGCCTTGCTCTATTAGTGTCCTAAGTTGAGCATCGGTGACAAGTGTGGAGGTGGGGGTGGTGGTTGTGGCTGGTGATGCCCTTGTAGTTCTTCTTTTTGGTGGCATTTTCTTCAAAAATCACAAGAAATATAATACACATCAGATTTCATACAATCATAAATGCAACATGACACATGAATAATAAATAAAATGAGATCACAACCCATAGTAAAATATACAACTGAAGTGAAGTCAACAATGACATAAATTAATCAACATCTATACATAACAATATCTTTAATCATACATGATAGTTCTGATTACAACATGATCAGTACAATGAGATACAAAATGAAAAATATGGTCCTAAGGCAATGCTAGTTGGGGATCACCCATAATACTTAACATGCCATACAATGATAGCTAAAAGATAAAACAAAAGTCCCTACAGCCTACTAGCTGGGAGTACCCCATAAAACTTAATAGGCTATATAGGATAGCTACAAATGATACATGACTAACAGCTGCTGCCAGCCTCAGCTGGCCCATCCTGGGGCTCTGGATCTCTAGCCTCTAGTGTCTCAATACGTCCAAGTGTTGTAGTCAGCTAAGTCTGAAGTGATGAAGTCTGAGCAATCAATGTGGCAACATGTGCCTCTAGTGTCCTAACATGGGCCTCTATGACTGCACTCCTGTCCTCAGAACTAGTCCATGCTATACGAGCATACATCACCTCTCTATCTAAAAGCATAGATGTGTGGCGGTGATATGGCCTATCTCTGAACAATGTGTTGACTCGGGCTCTTAGATAAGCTCGGTTGTCCTGTGCATCCTCGAGTCGCACCTGGAACTCCTTATTCTCCTGCCTAACAGTATTAGTGAGCTCTGTCACTCTCTGGTTGACCCCCTCCAAGGTGGTCGGTGCTACCTCCAGCATGGCCTCAACAATCTCATCCCAAGTATCATTAATCCCATAACCTGTCTCCATAACCTTGTCTCGCCTAAGGTCAACCTCTAGAGTAGTCCCTGGCTGTCTTGTAGCACCAGCTGCTGAACTCTCCCTGATCTCAAGTCCGGGAACGAGAGTAGTAAGGCAAGCTCTCTTCCAAGGCGGCATCTCAGCCCCAAGAATATCAGTCCTATGGGAAGTAGATGGAAGTAATAAGGGTGGTGATGCGGCTCTTATCCGAATCCCAGCTGCCCTATAACCCAATGGTGCCCCTGCATCAGTAGGGCTAGTAGTGAGTGGTGATGGTAGAGGTAATGGTGGAGATGCTACAGGTATTGGTGGTGTAGGTACGACAGCATGCTCAACAATGTGTGCCTCCATAGCTGCTGACATAGGTGGCTCATGTCTGATACTCTTCCGTGCCCTACGGAGACGTGTCTGAGCAAAGGGGACCTTAGTCTGAGGTGATCTAGGTGTAAGTGCAGACTCATCGGTCTCAAATGCCTTTGTATCCCCAGCTAAGGGAACAAGGTCAACAATAGGTATAGCAAAAGAGTCGGCCGGAGCTAGGTTCTCCTCCTCCTCGTCATCATCCTCATCCTCAAAGGGCTCCTCATCCTCATCATCAGTATCATCATCATCGTCGAAGGGCTCATCATTACCATCCCCTTCATCAGTAGGATAGTCAGTATGATCCTCCTCGGGGTCCTCCTCCGGATCCTCATCCAGATCGAAGTCGGCCATGTAGCCTGGTGATAAGGCAGTAGGTGACGCATCAGTAGGTAGAGGCTGGTCCTCCAAGGGTGCCTCAACATCGGATGGTGCTAAGTACTCGGGTACTCAGGCTCCGGTACATATGGTACATCATCAGGTGAAGGTGGGTGCTTAGGACCCGACACGTAATCAAGAGATGGTGGGTGCTCAGGTCTGGGCACATAGTCAGGAGATGGTGGGGCTACTAGCTGCATGGGGAGTCCATCATATCCGTATACGATGACTCGTGGAAGGCCTCTATCAGATGACTCCTCATCAGCTCCCCAAAAGACTCTCCCTGGCTCGGAATCAATGTAGACAGATGTGTAGGTGACAGTGGATGAAGACATGACTGTTGTAACAACAAAATAAACTTATATAAGTATATTATATGAGGTCAATATAGTATATACGTAGTATAATATAAACACGTATATAGATCATGAAAGCATATAGTGTAACTGACTAATGCAACTCAATAGTGTATGTATGTCCCGTGAAAAACTTTTGTATGATGCAATGTTTCAAAATGGTTATAGTCCAAGTAAAACATTTGACCTGGTTTTCTATAACCTGGCTCTGATACCAATCTGTAACACCCCCAAAATAGGTCGCAGCGGAATATGGGTCTGAGAGTGTTACTTCATAGATCAACAACACAAGATATGAGAACGACCTCTATATGAGTCGATTGAAAATGGTACATTGGATTAAATAAACTTGTTTGTTACATAAGCCCGAAGCTTAAATTGTTCACCCATGAAAATGAAAAGATTTTGATACATAACAAATACTCCAAAATGTAATGCATTTAAATCTCCATGCAAAATGAATCCTAAAAGGTTGACCCCCAATGTATCCTTGTGCTTGTACGTTATTGACCTGAGAAAACATTCTTTAAAACGTCAACATAAAGTTGGTGAATTCACAGGTTTAATAAATGTATAAAGTAGGACCGCAAGATTTCCAAATGTAAGACATGTAACACATACAATATCTCAAAAGTAATTACGAAATGCACCAAGCTCATGATACCGAAGCTACGACATATATGTATGCAAATTAATGCAAATAATGTGCCCGTGTAGATGTTCAACCCGCAACATCCAAATTGTTTTGACATGGTATACATTCGTTGTTTCAAAACTGGTGAGCGCTACTCACCTGAACGGGGATGTCAATCCCAAATAGATCCATTCATAACATTCGCGCTTATAGTCCAGTAATTAACAGTTCATGATTCATGGGCATAGTGGGTTATAGCTACTTAGGCAAACTCGTAATTTGTATAAAAGTGTACTTGCGTCCAATCGTAAAACAATGCATGTTTCTCACCCCAATGTTGTAAATCATTGTAATAGTATAAAAATGGGGCTATGAACTCACCGTAAGTGAATGATTTGATTATCTAAATCAAATATGTAAATCGTCTCGGCAATCCGAATGCAACCTAATTAATTGTAGGTCGAATGAGCATAATGTATTTTATATAAATAAAATATCACATGTTATATAGTTACACCACCACCTAATAGTTTTGTTAAATTGTAAAAAGTTGAAATATTAATTAAATCGTACTTTGTTAAATAAAGGTACACGTATTTGTATCCGTAAAGAAAATATTATTTTTCGTTCAACAATGTATTATTTGTTAAAAATATATGATTTAATATTTTTATTGATTATGTAATGGTATTATATAACTAATTTAATTGTTTTATAAAATAATTTATAAAAGTGTAAATAGTGCACAAGGTTTTATAAACCTCGTATCTTTATCGTTTTAACTCCGTTTTACGCGTTTCTTATGTCCATGGTTTCGTATTAAGAAGATCTATCAAAATATTATAATTATTATATGATTAAATACTGTTATGAACAGTAACAGTAAGTGAAAGTTTAATAAAAAATACTTTTATTAACTTTAAGATTGAAATTCGTATTTTAATGGATATCGGTTCGTTTTAATTCGGGTTTTAGTGATTTTTATGTCCACGTCTTCGTAATTAAAATCTCTATTTAGGAAAATTACTCCCCAACAATTTACTGTCGTGAACAGTAACATATTTTTATAAAAATACTTTTTAACTTAAACTGGTAAATAACGTATCACCTTCATTTTAAATCCGTTTTTCGAGTTTCTTACATGTTTGGATTCCTTATGAAAAGTACTATCTTTATAAAATGTCTCCCTTAATATATCAAAATCTGAAAGAGTGAGATTTTTAGAAAATAAATTTTATAAAAATACCTTTATACCTATAATTATCGTAAACTTAAAAATGTTATATCTTTTTCGTTATAGCTCGGTTTTTCAAGTTCCATATATGTTTACGATCCTTGTGATAAGTACTAATTAAATAAAATATAAAATATACATGTTTATATACGATTTTCAACAGTAGGTATGCAAGTTTTTACTTAATTAGTTTTATACACTTGTTTTATCTACTTTTTACTTTATTAAACCATTACAAGTCCTCTAACTTAATAAATAACATAACTTGATATATCTTAAGCCCTTTATAATATGTCCATGATACTTGTCCATGAGTAAGTGTCCTCAAAATCATTTGTTCATAACTTTTGTAATTAAAACCTTCAACACAAAATAATTCATAACCCAACCCTATAATTTATTTAACACTTATATATAATATGTACTTCCATTTTAAGTGTTATTTTACCAAAGTACATAATAAATTCGAATCTTATATATCTTGTAATATCTCATAATTTCATGAAAATAAGCTAGGTGGTGTTTAACATATATAAGCAAGCATGTACATAGTTAAATGAATGAATGGAATGTTTAAACTTTAAATAGACCTTATGAAAATGTAGAGGATTAAAGAACATAAGCCTACACTTAAGATTTAACCCAATATAGTAAATACAAGATTAAAACCCTAATGAAACCCTAATTTCTTTTCTTGCTTCAAACCTTGCTTAATCACAAACCCAAGCTTTAAAATCAACTTGTATCACCTTAGATAAACTTAGGATGAATGCTTGACCACTTGCATTACTTGTAGAATAAATTTTATATGAAACCCTAGCTTAATATTATTGAGCCATGGGTATGTATGGTTTTTGAGAGAGTTTGAGTGATTTAATTTGCTTGCATGAAGTGTATGTGTGTTATAATAAATCTAAGACTTGCTACTTATAGAAAGGTGGTATTAGAAACAACCTAAGATCAAACCATGGACTAGTAATGGTTTAGGGTATAAAAGCAAAGTGCTCTCCTCCTTCCCATGCACATGGAACGGCCAAGATGGGTTTTAGGGTACCATGATGTGCCAACTTCTAGTAATATGTGTTTAGGGTACATGTTGTGTAAGTATAACAAAAAAGGTAGGACTTAGTGGAGACTTTGTAATTTGATTCTTGTGCTTACACCATGGATCCAGTTCTAAGTGCTTCATGGGTAGAAAAAGAATTAATTTTTATGCATTGGGTATAATCGTGGGTATTGGTTTGAGTATAGTTAGGTATCGGTGCTTCCGGGTATGCCCGAATGTGATTTATTGCGAAACATAAACGTTTTACGTAACCAATAAAAATAAATTATGAAAAGTTGTAAATTATACTCTTAATGATCATATAACACTTGCTTGGTGTAAACTTTAACTTGTTTGGTGTCCGTTTACGTTGAATGATGATTTTTAGTTTACGCGATTTAACTATACGATTATAATTAAAAGCGAACGCGTAAAACTCTAAAAATAAATAATGATAATAACTGAGTCGGGAAATGACCTGAAATAACAGATTGTTACAGCCTTCCCATGTTAAAGGAGCCTTGTCCGCAAGGCTCAAGATACGACACTTGACGAGGGTGCGGTTTTTGTGAAGCGTTGCGGATACTTCTTCCGGAATTGATCTTCGTGTTCCTATGTGAACTCAGGACCTCTCTTGGAGTTCCATCAAACTTTGATGATGGAGATATGGCTTTGGTTTAACCGCTTGACTTCACGATCCCTAATTTCCACTGGTTCTTCAACGAAGCGGAGTTTATTATCAATGTGTATTTCATTCAACGGGATTGCCAATGGTTCGTCGGATAAACACTTCTTTTAATTGGATACATGAAACGTGTTGTGAACCCTGCTTAACTGTTGAGGTAGTTCAAGTCTATAAGAAATGGTTCCCACTTTGGCTAACACCTTGAAAGGTCCAATATATCTTGGGTTCAACTTCCCCTGTTTGCCAAAACGTACGACCCCTTTCCAAGGTGATACCTTTAACATAACTCGGTCGCTAGCTTGAAATTCTAAAGGCTTACACCTGACATCGAGGTAACTCTTCTGGCGATCGCGAGCGGCTTGAATTCTTTGTTTGATTTGGACAATCTTCTCGGTCGTCTCATGAATAAGTTCTGGACCGGTGAGCTGAGCGTCTCCGACCTCGGCCTAACAAACAGGTGATCGACACTTCCGACCATAAAGTGTCTCGAATGGGGAAGCTTTAATGCTAGCATGATAACTATTGTTGTATGAAAATTCGATCAACGGCAAGTGTCTTTCCCAACCATTCCCAAAGTCTATCACGCAAGCGCGTAACATGTCTTCTAATGTTTGAATGGTCCTTTCTCTTTACCAATCAGTTTGCGAATGGTATGCCGTACTCATATCCAACAGAGTACCCATAGCCTTCTGAAATGACCTCCACAAATTTGACGCAAACCTAGGGCCACGGTCACAAATGATCGAGACTGGTATTCCATGTCTCGTGACTACTTACTTCAAGTACAGTCTTGCTAGTTTGTCCATAGGGTCAGTTTCCCTCATTGGTAAAAAGTGTGCAGACTTGGTGAGTCTGTCTACAATTACCCATATAGTATTGTTTCCACTTTGCGTCCTTGGGAGCTTGGTGACAAAATCCATGGTGATATTTTCCCACTTCCATTGAGGAATCTCTAGTTGTACCAATAAGCTAGATGGTTTTTGGTGTTTAGCTTTAACTTTTAAACACGTCAAACACTTGCCAATGTAGGTGGCGATGTCTGCTTTCATGTTAGGCTACCAATATAGTTGCTTCATGTCTTGGTACATTTTATCGGAACTTGGGTGAACAGAATATTTTGACTTGTGAGACTCATGCATAATTAGAGCCCTTAGATCACCGAACGGCAACCAACTCCTTTTATTAAAACACAGTGTTCCATCTGCACGCGGTTCTAATTTCTCCTTCCTGGATTTTTCTAGGTCCTTTGAATTTTCAATCAGCATACCTCCCACATCTTCAGACTTGAGGTTTTCTGGTTTTCTTGCCTTAGTCTGAGCCTCCAAAATCCGCTTGGGAAGATCCAAACCAATAGTCATAACTAAGGCTCAAACCCGTAATGGCTTATTTCGTTCCTTCCTGCTTAATGCGTTAGCCACTACGTTTGCTTTCCCCGGGTGATAACGAATTTCACAATCGTAATCACTAAGCAATTCCAACCAACGGCGTTGTCTCATGTTTAATTCTTTCTGATCTAGGATATGTTGTAAACTCTTGTGGTCAGTGAACCCGGTACACTTTGTCCCGTATAGATAGTGCCTCCAGATCTTCAAATCAAACACTACTGTGCCTAACTCCAAATCATGAGTGGTGTAATTTTTTTCATGAATTTTCAGTTGTCGTGATGCATAAGCAATTACCTTTTCTCTTTGCATTAGCACAGCGCCCAACCCTTTGAGCGAAGCATCGCAGTAAGCGATAAAGTCTTCACTTCCTTCGGGTAAAGCCAGAATTGGTGCACTACACAACTTCTGCTTTATCAATTGAAAATGTTTGGAATAAATCTTCTTATGACTTAATACTGCCAACAGTACTAAAGGAGTTAGTACTGCCAGCACAAAGTTAGTACTGCCA
>BQNB010110202.1:0-22600 GCA_026074375.1 Tanacetum coccineum
TTTAACTATTTTTAAAATTAAAATTCTATTTTTAAAATTAAAAATAAAAGCTCAAAAATGAAAATTAAGATCTAAAAAGTGTAAAAATGATTTTACTGAATGTAAACCTAAAGCTATTTTTTATAAAACTAAAAACTATTTTTTTGTATTTTTATAAAACTTTTTTCTATTTTTTATTGATTCTTTAAGATTTTAACTTTCGAAAAACTATTAAAAATAAACTAATTGATGAAAAATTACGAAAAATTCAGGAAAAATCTATAATGCAACGAAGATTACTAGAAAAATAAAAGACAGAACTCAGCTTATTAAATAAGCTGAGTAAAGAGCTTATAAGGCTACGGCTTATTAGTAAAATAAGAAAAGAAAGTGTGATTAACAAATAAATGTTGCAAGCTATGACAAGTGAAAAGTCCCAAGGGCAGTGGTAAGGCGTGTGGTTTGTGTAGGTGAGGTCTCAGGTTCGAGGGTGGCTTACACCCTTTTTGCCCTTTTTTTTATTTTTGCTTATTTTGAAAAACTAAATACTAGGTCTTAAAGAGGACACAAAAGTAAGCTATTTTAATAAAAGGAACATAAGCTGAAACTAATTAATAAGCTCAAAAACAGCTTATGAACACTGTTGTATCAGTAAGTGGGCATTTTCATCTAAATCTAATAAGCTACTTGACCTAAGAACACTAAAAATTAACTGAAATGATCATTCAAATTGGTAAACTCAGGATTAAGCACAAATGACTCAAAATTCTACTAAGCTAATAAGCTTAATAAGCTGAGACAGAGCTTGAGCTTATGAGAACTTAACCACCTAACTACAAGCTAAGAATTTTAATTATAAAAGCTACTTCTTCAAGCTAATAATCTTAAATTTAAAACTAATCTTCTAAGATTACTGTTTTTGGCTTTTTGAATTTTTGTGACCTTTTGACAACAAATTTAAGCTAACAAATTAAGCAGAAAATAAGCTATGATCTATATTTAGCTATTTAAAAACTACAAGATACCTAAATTTTAAGCCTTAAATCCTATGTTTACTTAACTAAAAATGGAAACAAAAGTGACAGCAGGCACTGATTAAGTACTGCTGATACACTTTGCACAAGTGCAAACCAAATAGTGCAGGTTACCTAAAGGGTGAACCTGCACTAAGACACTCTTATTGAGTGTGTGTAAACACAAATCAAGAGATAACCAAGCCTGAGTGGCTTGGTTCAAGTTTTCATAAACAAAAACTAAGAGAGAAAAGTCCCCTGGTGCTGGTATTATGAAAATAAGCTCAAACTTTTGAGATTTTGAAAACTAACTTTTAAAAACTATTGTACTAATGTTTATAAATGATTTTAAAGCTGACCCAAGCAAATTCCACAACTTAACTTGACTTTTGATGGTCAAACTCAGCTTATGCCAAACACCCCTTTCTTTCTATGACAGATTTGAAAAACCTTGAAAAATTAAATCTACTTATTAAAACTACAAAACCAGATATTAACTAGCTTATATCAAACTTAATTAACATGAATTAATAACTAAATAAGCATTAATCTAAGATTTAAGCTATTTTACTTATTTTTTTTGGTTTTTTAAGGCTTATATGACAGATTATATAAAAACTATGATCTAGGCTATGAAAAGCAAAAATAGATGAACTAATGTGACTATTAAGCTAAATAAAACACAAATAAGCAATAATAAGCAAACTTAATAAGCAAATAAGCAGATCTAAACATAGAAAGCAATAAGACCACTATTTAAGGCTAGAATTAAAGGAATTAAAGGAGAAACTTACAAAGTCCTCTAGCTAAACAAGAGGTACCATTTTAAGGCAGCTACAAGCTCTCCTAGCTTATAAATAAGCTAGGAGTAAAATCCTTGGGATCTCTTCCATTCCTAGATCCCCTTCCTTTAAGCTTAAATCCAATAAAGTCCAAGGTAAATGTAAGTTAAGCTGTTTTAAGGTTTAGATAGGATTATTTCTGAATTGATTAAGCTCTATTTCAGCTTATAGACTGAAAGAGCTTATTATGAGCTTATTAGCTTATTGAGACAAATAGGCTTATTGAAAGAGCTTATGAGTTGAAAGCAATGAAAGTTTATGACAAATTTAAACTAAATTTTATTAAAAAGAACTGAATTACATTAAAAAGAAATTACAACAAATTTTAAATAAAACATTAACATTCAAGCTTAAAAAAACTACACTAGGCTACAAACTAGAAAGAAGAAAAAAGATTCCTTTGTGTGTTTTTGTGTTGCCTTTTTATAGCAGCCAAATGATCATTCTATGAACTTAGCTTCCTATCAATCATCCACCTTTGATCATCTCTAATCATTAGATCTTTGTTTTTTGCCGTTGGATCACTAAGTGACCTCACACGGATTGCCAAGCTGGCAATCCGTTAGAGGCTCACTTGTGTTTCTTCTCTGAGTGATTTAGTACAAAAACCCACATCATTGTGTGCTTGCTTTTGCTCTGCGTGGCTTGATCATGAGAGTGAGCTAATGATTGCTCTTGATTTGACTGAATTAACCTTGCCATTGTGTTTAGGAGCTCTTAAATAGACGTAATCACCCTTCAATTTTAAATTGCCCAATTGATTTACCCTGGTAACTAGATGAAAATGATGATGAATAGTAACTTGTTCTTCGTGCCTTATTATAACTGAATCGGGTAAAAATTATTTAAACTTTGGGAATATTGCATTTTTAGTCCTTGTGTTGTTTTATAAATGTTCTCTTACTGTGTTGTTTAAAAAAATCTTAAAATTGGCAGGAATGACCCTTGTAGTTTATAGGGAAAGTAAATGAGACTATGTATGGTTATGGTTCCTGGGGAGGTTCATTTGGCTTAGGGACCATTATATGGTCTTTTCTGATAAAGTTGAGGGTTATTTTGAAAACCATCTTTGGGTCTTGTTGACTTTTGTTGACAAAGATTGACTGGAGTTGACTATAGATTTGACTTTTTCTGGCTTTGGCTTTCGGCTTTTGTACACTCTTCCGTTCTCGTGTCCATGCTTGCCCGTTTTTGATAGTTTTCTTGTGCTTTTTGATATATCCGTACCTGCACACACAGAACACAGAAACAAGTATATTTTTACAATTTTTCACTGTGTTTTAGGTTTAATTGGGCTATTTTAAGCATAAATGCATATGTGTATTTTACACTTATCATTAAGCGAGAGATTTTCTCCTTTAATTCACGAATCGTATTGCCTCGTCTTTGAATTTGTTCATTTAGTTTCCTAATTACAAACAGTGAATCAAATGAAGGAGCATCTGAAGATGTCACTGGTTTTTTGTTTCCAAAACGTTCTTTGAGATTTTGATACTTTAATTGTAAGTTGAAGTGTTCAACTTCAAGTTTGGAGAAATGTTTTATCATTGAGTCGTGGTCATCATTTTGAATCTTGTTTCTCAGATTAAAATTTTCAGATTCAAGATCGGCAATACGTTTCTGAGCACGAGTGAACGCATCATGCATGTCAGAAAATCTAGATACGTTTAGTACAGAATATGTTATAGTATAAAACACATCTTTAGACACACATTCAGCAACTAAGTTCTCATTGGTGATGAGAAGGTTTTTCCGTTCAATCTTACCACTCCGTAAGTCTGTCTCATTCTGGTCCACTTCGGCTTCCAAATTTTCAAAAACAGCTTCCATTGCCCTAACTTCAGTGACTAAAGATTTTTGAATTCCGTCAAAATGTTCTTTGAGTAGATTGAAAAATGGAATTACTTCGGTTAAGTAACACCTTTTTGTTTGTTCAAAACCCCTTTCCCCTTCAGTTATGCCCGTTGATGTGATACACTTTTTACAAGTTTTCTCAAAATCCCAAAATAGTTGAGTAATTACATACATACCAATATTTACTTGAGTTGTAGTTGGAAGCGTTCTAGGGACCGGATGGGCCGGTGTATTGGGAGGATACACAGTCGCAAGTGGTAGGACAGGCAGGGGTGTTGCATTGGACTTTAGCTCTTCGGCCTTTCGTTTTGCTAGATCTAAGGACCAAAATACTTGCTCAGGTGTCAGTTGAGTCTGAGGGGTGAATGTTGCCATGAAGTTTTCTTTTGATTAGTTAGGGGGCGTAATGTTAACCCTCTTTTCCATACAGACAGATTCATTCATTTTCACATGCAGTTTATTCCTAGTAGCTTTAGCTAACTCTAATTCTTCCTCAGACGTTGATACAATTACCGGCACATGATGAGCTTAGAAGCTTCATCAACATCTATTAGAAAAACAAATTGCGGTTGGGCCCTTTTTGCCTGTTTGAGGTATAAAGGGTTCTGGGCACCTAGTGTAGTTTTAGTCTTGTGATCATACACCCTGAGTTGGGATTTATCATCATATGGACAGTTTGAATGGTTGATTCTTGTTAGTGAAGCTTATTCTCAGTTATCGTTAAGGTGTTTCAGATTGGAAAAATGATCAGGATTTTGACTCTTCTGTTTAAGAATCTTATTCAAAGTCGTTATGGTTAGTTTCGTAAAAGTATCTTCCTTGTTTTCCATAGTTGACTTAAGTTATAACTTGAAAGAATGAAGTTCCTTTTTAAGATTTTCTTCGGTTTATTACGATTTTAAATAAGCATACGCATTTGATCATCCATTCGCTGTTCACATTCAGTCAGTTCAAACTTAGCACGTTGCTCATAAATAGCAACCTGTTCCTTGTAGATCTTAAGTTCAGTGGCTATTGGGTCATGTGGAACGAACGCATCATTAACAGGCAATACACATACATTATTTAGAGCGGAAGATGCACAACTTGGTACACCATAAATGTCATTGACCGACACATATTGTTCATATGGAATAACATTACTGTTCCCCATATAGACACTAGTTGTGTCAATAACATCTGACGGTTGTACTTTATTATGGATTCATAGTTCGTCCTTGATTAGTAGGACAATATGATCAATATATTTTCTAGAGTTGTACCTAGATAAGATTGATGCATTGTTGGACCAGCGTTGGATTTGATAACCTCAACTGATGGACAATTGGCATGAATATTGACTGAGCAGTAGGTTAATCACTCAACATCTGAATTCAAAATGAAGTACATTCATCTGCCTGCGAAGATGTTTATCCCCATTCAGAGCTAAGTATTGGGAAGTTCGATTTTCACATCTGCATCAAAGGTGTTGCCACTGCTATCCAGCTAGATAAGAGTAGTTCCTCGTCATCAAACTGCACCATTCTCTTGGGCTATGCATCTCAGCAGCATTTGTCTTGAAATATTCAGAACTTTCGTGGACGCTTTGGCGGAGTACTGTTCCCTTGCACAAGATGTCCAACTCAATTTACTATTATAACACTTGACGGTTTCTTGACATGCTTTGGCATTCCTCACTCTATTTGTTGCACCTATTTCCTAACGTGTACAATTCCCCGGTCCAAATACCTCTGATTCTGATTCTGTCGCCTTTGAAATTTGAAACTACTACCGACCATCTGAATAGTTGCTTGATTCCGGGTGTTAGTGAGGTGCAAAGTTGATTATTGGTCTGAGGAAGCATTTGCTAGAAGGATTTGGGTCATGGAAGCGCCATTTGCTTTGGTGAGGTTGTCAAATGTAGTTCATCGTGTGAGTGTATCCGGTACAAAGTCGATTTGTGAGTTTCAGGGAATTGTGAGTATTGTGGTGATGAGGTTTGTTGATGAAGAGGGATATTGATGAGTCTGGACAATTGTATGATTGGCATGGGGTTGGTACGTTGAAATCATAATGCAAGTTGTATCATTCGTAGAGGATGTGTTCTCTTTTAATAATCAAGCGATTTGTGCATCTTGCGTCTCATGTTGTTTTAGTATGATAAATGTTCATGATTTATCAGCTGTGTTTGTCCTGTTGGTGTGTTTTTGGCATGTAACGAAACCTATTCCCATCAGGGGGTGACTGACTTGGGTAAGAACTGGTGTTCTAGGGGTAGTGTTAGGCATGGGGCTTTGATGAGATGCATATTGTAATGACCAGCTTATGAAAAGCGAACATAGTACTCATTGATATTTTTCAAATTGGAAGCATCTTGAACCCCTCAAACTCATCGTACAACTGAGATTCTCTATCTTCTTTTGTAAGCTCAGAACCAGCCAGAAGCATTATGACGTTGTCCCAAATTGCTTTTGCTGCGATATTGTAATTGATGAGCTTGTAGATATCTTTGGGAAGTCCTTGAAGCACAATATTGGTGGCACGGACATCTACATCGTATCGTTTCTTCTCTCGTCGCACTATCTGAGGTCCTAATATGTATGAGCTATCTGGTCCAGAAGGACACCTCCCTCAGGAATAGGGTTAGTTCCAAGCGGCATCCCTTGTGGTTCCAAGCTCGAATGGTACTTCGAGCAATCGATCTAAAGAATTTGCAATCATTTTCCTTTCCCCTACAGTATAATCAGATTCTTTTATTCGTTTTATGTTTGTGACCTGGATTTGTAATCAGTCTTATCGAGCATAGGAGGGCGAGGTATCGGACGGCTCGCTTGAATATCATTGAAATTACTGGACATGGTGATTATTGTTATTTATGATCAACTTTAGACGGTACAATGATTCAGTGACTTGTATGTTAAAAGTGATGATTGTTTGTTTGTTTAGGTGTGATGTTGTTTGATTGTGATTTTGGTTTGGTCTGAATAAATTAACGTAATGAAGTTAAGGAAACTTAGGCAAAAACACAGTTGAAGAAGCCTAGGACCAAAACGCAGTGCAAGAATGAAATTTTGTACAGAGTAACTTCTTATCAAAACGTATATGGTATTCAAGCAAACGCAACCAAATGTTGAAGCAAAACGCTGTGATCGGTCTGACAGCAAAACGCAAACCAAATCTTGAAGCAAATAGCAAATGATGGTTTGAAGCAAAAACGCAACCCAAATCTTGAAAGCAAAACGCTAGTTCCTAGTGATGGTCTTGAAGCAAAAAACGTCAGTGGTCTTGAGCAATGAGGTCTTGAAGCAAAACGCAATGAGGTCTTGAAGCAAAACGCAGTGAGATCTTCAAGCAGGCAAAACGCAACCTTCAATAACCAAAACGCAGTGACCAAAACGCAACCCCAAATACGACAAAACGCAGTACTGTTGTACGATACAAAACGACAAAACGCAGTGTACTATTTGAGGCAAAACGCAATGAAGAATGTCTCAGAGAGGCAAAACGCAGTGAAGAAAAATACGAACTTTTTCACCTAAAAACACCTAAAAATCACCCTTTTGAACGTTTTTGCTTGGTTTCTTTTGCACAACTTGATCCTAGAAGGCTATAACAACTATAGAAACACTAACTTTAACATCACAAACGTGAGAATCAAAGAGTGTCAAGAATAAGACCATAAACCTTCAAAAACCAAACTTTTGATCTAAACTAACCAAGAAAACGCACACACAATCTAGCTAATCATCCCATGGGCTCTGATACCAATTGTAGTATATTGGATATCATAACACAAGCCTAGGATTAATGTTTGGTCAAATTGTCTAGAGAGAGAAAGTGGGAGTTCTAGAGAGAGAAAATCACTTAGTGTGTGTTTGTGATAAAAATGAACATCCAACCCCTTCCCATGGCTGGAAAGGGGTATTTATACAAGAGATTGGTGCCCCTAAATAGGCCATGGAGTAGGCTAACAAGTGGGTAAAGACCCGGCCCAACACCATAAGTCATACGGTAAATAAACGATTAAAACTAAGACTACGAGCTAATCTATGCTAGACATAACAAGGGGTGACCGAGTCTTTTATATGGATTTTCATAATCCTAACAAAGAATGTGGAGGCGCTCTACATATTTGAATGCTATAACTTATAAGGAAATGCATAAGTTGCATAAGCATGAGAAAGATAGAAAAATAAATGTTTCGACATATGTATAATCTTATATTATAGAATCCATGTGTGCGTCTTAATTCCCTTCTTACAACGTCCTAAATGTTTCGCCTTATATTCACATAGCCTTTTAACCTCTTTCGACCAATTTTTCTAGTCACTTGATGAATTTTAAAGAAATACTAAACGGCCTCAAACGACTACCCAAAATCTATTCCTAGCTACCTCAACATGTTCTAAACCTCTTGTATTTTTTCCATGAAGGTTTTACAAGTCTTACTATTTTTTTTAAAAGAGTCACATTCATCTGCCTGGAAGATGTTATCCTCATTCAGAGCTAAGTATTGGACAAGTTGATTATCCACATCTGCATCAAAGGTGTTGCCCTGCTCACCAGCTAGAAAGAGTAGTTCCTCTTCATCCAAAACTGCACCATTCTCTTGGGCTTGCATCAGCAGCATCTTGTCCTTGAAATAATCAGAATTCTGTGGACGCTTTGGCTGAGTACAGTTCCTTGCAATATGTCCAACTCCATTACAATTATAACACTTGACCGGTTTCCCTTGACCTGCATTGGCATTCCCAGCTCTATTCTGTGCACCCCCATTTCCTGCTGCACCATTTCCCCGAGCAAAATACCTCTGATTCTGATTCTGATTCTGTCGCCCTTAAACATTCTAAATAACAACCCGACCATCTTGAATAGTTGCTTGATTTTGGGTGTTAGATGAGGTTCAAAGTTGATTGTTGGTCTGAGGAAGCGTTGCTCTGAAGGATTGGGCAAGGAGTGCCATTTGTTTGGTTAGGTTGTCAAGTATTTCATCAGTTTGGGTGTATCCGGAATCAATTTGTGATGTTTCAGGGAATTGTAGATATTGTAGTGATTGAGGGTTTGTTGATGAAGAAGGATATTGATGAGACTAGACATGTGATGATTGGGCATGAGGTTGGACCGTTGACACAAATGCAAGTTGATCATTTGTAGCAGGAGTGATTCTTTCAATAATCAGTCGATCTTGTGCAGCATGCTTCTCATGTTGTTTTAAGTATGCATACAGCTGTTCGTGATTTGTCTCTTTCAGACCTTTGTTGAGTTTAACGGCTGTCACGAACCTATCCCATTCAGGTGACATATTGTTCACAAACTTGGAGTTCAGTTGAATGTTAGGCATTGTCATTCTGATATTCCTCATGTCGTTGACCAGCTTGTGAAAGTGAACATAGTATTCGTTGATGTTTTCACCTGGAAACAGCTTGAACCTCTCAAACTCATCATACAACTGAGATTCTCTTTCTTCTTTTGTGAGCTCTAAACCTGCAAGAAGTATTTTGACGTTGTCCCAAATTGCTTTTGCTTCAATGTTGTGATTGATGAGCTTGTAGATATCTTTGGGTAATCCTTGAAGCACAATATTGGTGGCACGGACATCTGCATCGTACCGTTTCTTCTCCATGTCACTAAGATCTTCATATGTATGAGGCCTTTCTGGTCCAAAAAGGATACCTCCCTCAGGGGTTGTTCCGAGTGTATCCCTTGTGGTTCCAAGCTCAAATGGTCCTTGATCAATCGACTG
This sequence comes from Tanacetum coccineum, assembly GCA_026074375.1. Classification (NCBI taxonomy): domain Eukaryota; kingdom Viridiplantae; phylum Streptophyta; class Magnoliopsida; order Asterales; family Asteraceae; genus Tanacetum; species Tanacetum coccineum. Next base: position 9,411 of record BQNB010110202.1, read on the forward strand.
AAGAATTTGCAATCCATTTTCCTTTCCTCTACAATACAATCAGATTCGTTGTGACCATGATTCGTAATCAGTCCTATCGAGCATAAGAGGGCAGGTATCAGAACCGACCGCTTGAATAACATCAGAATTACTGGACATGGTTGATTACTTGTATTATGATAAACTTTGGAACGGTACAATGATTAGTGATTGTATGTTAAAAGTGGTTGTTTGATAAGGTGATATGTTGTTTGATTGTGACTTTGTTTTGGTTGAAATAAGTTACGTAATGAAGATAATGAAGATAGGCAAAACGCAGTGAGGAACCTAGAAAACGCAATGGGAATATGGTTTCAAGCATAACGCAATTGAGGACTTGAGCAAAAACGCAGTGATGTTGAAGCAAAACGCAATGATGAATGAAATTTTTCCAGAGTAACTTCTTATCAAAAGCAATATGGTCTTCAAGCAAAACGCATTGGAGGTCTTGAGCTCAAATAGCAGTGTTTGTTGAAAGACAAATGTAGTGATAGCTTTGAAGCAAAATGCTTATGAGGGTCCTTGAAGCAAAACGCAGTGAGGTCTTGAAGCAAAACGCAGTGAGGTCTTGAAGCAAAACGCAATGAGGTCTTGAAGTAAAACGCAGTGAGGTCTTGAAGCAAAACGCAGTGAGGTCTTGAAGCAAAACGCAATGAGGTCTTGAAGCAAAACGCAGTGAGGTCTTCAAGTAGGCAAAACGCAACCTTCAATAACCAAACAAAGTGACCAAAACGCAACCAAATACGGTACCAATGCTAGTAATGATGTACGATACAAGAGACAAAGTTAGTGTACTTATTTAAGGCAAAACGCATGAAGCATGTCTCAAGAGGCCAAAAATCGGGGGGGGGGGGGCAGTTGAAGGAAAAATACGATCTTTTTCATCTAAAAACACCTAAAATCACCCTTTTGAACGTTTTTTTGTGCTTGGTTTCTTTTGTACAACGTGATCTAGAAGGTATAACAACTATAAGAACACTATCTTTAACATACAATCGTGAGAATTAAAGAGTGTCAAGAAAAAGACCATAAACCTTCAAAAACAAAACTTTTGATCTAAACTAACCAAGAAAACACACACAATCTATCTAATCATCCCATGGGCTCTGATACCAATTGTAGTATATTGGATATCATAACACAAGCCTTTAGGATCCATGTTTGGCCAATTATCTAGAAGTGAAAGTGGGAGTTCTAGGAGATGAGAGAATCATTAGTAGTGTGTTTGTAATAATGATCAATCCACCCCTTCCCATGGCTGGAAAGGGGTATAAATACATGTGTTTGGATGCCCTAATGGGCTATGGTATGGGCTTACAAGTGGGTAAAAGACCCGGCCCAACACCATAAGTCGTATGGTAACTAAACGATTAATACTAAGACTACGAGCTAACCTATGCTAGATATAACACGGGGTGACCGAGTCTTTTACATGGATTTTAATAATCCTAACAATTGTTTTTACAGGAACAATACGACGTATCCTAGGGTTTGGGATACGGCGTATTGATCCTTATACAGTTGTTTTCTTGCATTGTAATTTTTGTATAACCGAGATAGGAATCGCAGTTTTACTTTCTAAACTTGTATGCATGACCTTGCTATAAGGAAATCAACGATATGGTATACTCTGAAAAAGACGTGTATTGAACTCGTACGAGCATTCTGAAGCCTCGTCAACACACTTTTGCTCAAGAACTCAAATTGGAGAATCATCCCGAGCAACATATCAGGGGAGTTCCTCGTTCTAATTCAATTTCCCATTTTCTTTAATGTTTTATTATTACAACGAGGAGTTGTATAATTAGTGGGGGGATGCCCTCCGAAATTCAAGAATTAGGAAGAATTAAAACGCCTACTTGTCCTTTATTTTACAAAGAATATGCTATATGCTTAAATTATGCCAAATATAAACTATTTTTCTAAGCATAACTTTGTTAAAAAATCTATAGTTACATGACCTCGCGCACTATAACTCTTAATGTCAAATTGTGAGAATTAAGCCTATTTTGTTTCCAAACATTTACTAAAAATTCCACAAAATTATGAGTGTGCCGGTGATGTAGTAAACTTTAAAACTTGGATTGGTATATCACTCGAGACCACAACGATGAGTACTATGGATTTAGATGGAGAAACATTTTTAACTGGTAAATTTCAAGGAATACACCAAAAAGCCTAAATGTTGTAAAATTAACTAACTACACTGGTTAGTTAAATCCTATGTAACCCTTTGCTTGCTCTCACTTTAAGAGTAAGATCCCCTAGAAAAACCTGTTGAGCCATTCCTGTCATTTTCACACCAAATGTCTATTCGTTACACCTTTACATCTTAGCCTACCCTGTAAATTAAACCTACTTAATCAAGTTGCTAGTTTCTTTTGTGCAAAGTTTTGTATTTCCTGTGTCAAAGTGAAATTTTATATCTCCGGTTAGGTCGGAAAATTGCACATAGCAATGAAAAAAAATTTGTAGCTCGTGATTTTGCTTACTTTGCGCATTATGTATTTTAGTCGAAGATGAGTGTTAATGGAAGAATTATCGGAAAAAATTTTGTTTGTGGAAACCGGTAAAATTGCACCGAGGATTATGTTATGAAAAAATAAATAGAAAACGCATCAAAAAAGAGAAGGAAGATTTATAGTTGGTTCGCTAAACTTAAACTGATGAAATACTTGGAAGGATCGATTATTCGTTGATATGTGACGATGTATAGTTTTGTATTAAGTGGCCGATATCACCACTTTTATACAAATATGTGACTTTGGGATGTTCGGAAAGTTGACCGTTATGGGAACGTCAACTTAGGTTGTCTTTGTCATTTCTATGATCGAGGCGTTTGTATATATTTTGAGTCTTTATCACGGAACGGTCGGGAAAAGTTACTAGCAACTACCTTATTTAAGCTTAATCTATTTGTTTTGTGAATTTTATTTAACAACAATTTGCTTCCTATTCCTAGCAATTAACCTTAGGTTTTACTCGAATAAGGTTGAGATTGGGTCATGCTGTTTATTCCATTGTTACATCCATGTATGCGTGATTTAGCCTCCTTGTTAGTTTATTACTTTTGGTGAAAACTAGAAGATCCCTACCCTATATCGTTCTTCATCCTATCCATTGGTTAAACTCGAATAAGGATGTGTTCGAACACACATGTCTATTCCATCGTTACGGCCGTGTATGGGTGCTTCAGCTGCCTTGTTTGAGTGGTACATACGGTGAAAGCTTGTTTGAATGATCCACTTTAGCCTTTTATAAAAACCAATTTACCTTTTATACTTGTTTTCCTTAGCTCTAGTAGTGGAGATGTTGTATCTTTGCCAACTTATGATACATAGTTAATCACGGCTGAGAAATGGGAGCGTACCATTTAATAAGTTACACCCTAGAATTAAGTTTAAGTGATCTGAGTATTTTCATTTCTATATTTTGTGAGGTGCTTGGTCTTGTACAGTTGATTAAAACAAAGCAAGTGGCTTTACGAAAAAAAAATCCCTTAAACTTCGGTTGGGCTATTTTTTCAATATATCTAGTGTCTACTTAAGGACATAGTAGGGAATCAAGTGGCGGGGATTTTTGATGACATCAAAATTAAGTCAACATTTATACCATCATTTTTCCCGATAAGTTACTTCTTTTGTTATAATTATTGCAAAGCATTTGTACTTAATTGCTTTAAAGTGTTATTAGCAGTAGTTTGAGGAGTGATTTGTGATGACATTGGCTAAAAGGCGCATATTTTGGAGCTAAAACAAAGATATTTGAATATTGCTAAATTCTGACCAATAAGCCGTATTCAGGAAAAGAGATACGGCGTATCAACAACAAGTTTTCACAAGAAAACGCGTTCAACCAATTCCTAATACGACGTATTCATCTTCTGCCATACGCCGTATCCATCAAGATAACTATTTAGAGATACAAAGATATTTATTTTTGGAATGAATATATATTGATCTTAACTTTGCGCGCACCCCAAGGGATACACTCTAATACGCCGTATTGGCCTAGCCAATAGGCGTATCAGCTTTTTTAGGGACTTTAAATAGAAGACTCAAAAAACGAAGTTTTCAGTTTGCTAAAATCATATTTCTTTCTTTCTACACATAAAAGATGATTTTCTGAGAAAAGAATAGCAACCTAAATGTCAAGCATCGATCAGATTTAAAGAGACAACCGTGTAATTCTTATACTCTTGTAATCATTTAATTTTTGGTATCGTTCGGTAAAACGTTTAGTTTACCTTGGTTATTTGATCACGCTTGTATAATTACAATGGTTATGGGCTAATACCCTTGGGTATTAGCCATCTTAATGAAGATTTAATGTTTGTTTTGTTTTAAAATTGATTTTCTTAATTTATTGTTGAAAGTTCAATTATGTTTATCACATTATACTTGTCTACGTGTTTGAGTATGCGACCTATCATTCAATTGGGTCTAGTTAGGCCTAACAAGTGAGCTAGATACTGGGATAGCTTTCCAATATCTTGTTTTAGTATTACTGGCCAATATAGGATCACAAATAACGTTCTGTCTTTATCATTAAATTAAGAGCTTAGTTAGACCGACAGGTGACCCGTTATGTTTCAATATGTATGTTCTATATTAATTGATAAAGATTTGAATAGTGGACTACAAGTATATAAAATACCGTCAAACAGTAAGTGGGTAAAGTCCCGATGGGCTAGGGTTTGACAAGATCACCATTGCTTTAATCCCTAGATAGATTACAATTAAACTAAAAGGATGCTTTATGCGGATACGTTAAATGTGACAGGATTCAACGTGTCTAAGTCTTAGGATGATGTCCGCCTAAAGTCTTAAGAATGATATTGCCGCTTCAAGATAAGAAATCATTGCACTAAAATAAATCAAACCAATATTTTATCGGATTTAATATGGCTAATAAGTTATCTATCATTGCTCTGTATCCGCTTTCTTTTATTCTTCTGATTGTTTTCTTGCATGTTTATGTGTGTTTAGCAAACAAAAAAATCAATAGTCACCAAAAATTGATTTGTTGTCACCATAAAACCTATACTAAGTCTCTCAGGCGGAAAACCCACCATCTATTAGAAATCGTATATAGCATAGGTTTGTCTAACAAGTAATTTAGACTTAACGTAAGTAGAGTTAATTAAAATACTCAGAGGTTAAAGGTTAAACGAACCTCGCTCTTAGTGTTAGAACCCTACTTACTACGAAACTCCGATCGATCGGGTACACTGCCCATTAAGTGTTGTTTTAGATAAGTCTGGCTAAATATAACATTTAAACTTGGGTCAATAAATAAAAACTTGACTACACGACAGCTCATCACCCTCTTTTACGATATTTCAATTGATTTAAATATCTTAGGGGCCTAGTTATAGACTCTTCATACTCCTACTTGCGTGTTTGCCTTAAAAGAATATTAAACTAGAAGACGGATTCGTGTAATATTGTTATGACTTAGGAAATACTTACTAGATCATCAACAAGTGTGACAAGTTAAAGGATTAGGAGAAGAAATCTAAGGAGTGGTACATGATTAAGTAAATACATCTGTTTATCATAAAGTTATCACCAGTAGATTAGATTATATTTAGTTTTAATTTGTTAAATGATGAGGTGTCATTTTATACACGATTTCAAGGTCGTTTAACCCCTTAAATCATGCAAATATGCCCAGATTATGTGCTTAATCGTTTGTTTTTAGGTTTTTAGCACTTGGATGGGACATTGGAGGAAAATATACTGTGACTTGGCGCTCATTTGTGAAGCAACGGACAAGACTACGAACTACACCAAATCTCTTGATGTATTGTGCTATAACAGGGCTGTGGAGTCGGTCTTTTCGTACAGGCATTAAAGCGGACGTCGTCTTGCGAGTCTTTTTGTGACGACATCAGGAAAATGACGACGGCGTCACGACGTAACTGAATCAAATCAGACCTAGAAGATTCTATCTCACGACGGTGTCGCGACTACAACTTGACGCAGTCGCGACAATTTCCTTATATATATTAAGCCGAATTTAGGGTTTTAAGTGTGTAACTTTGTATAACTTTTGGGAGCCGAACCCTAAGTATTTTGTCAGCTTTTAGGCCGACTTTAGGGCCTTAAAACCCTATTGTAACTGACCTTAATCCATGTTTTAATCAAGTAAGATTATCTATCTTTAATCATTCAATATGTCTATGTGTTGTTTGATTGATTTATGTTCTTGCTTTCTTTATAACATGTTAGGCTAAACCCTCCTTTGTATTTGCTTATGATTGCATGAAAGTTGGATTGTAGATCCTTTTACTGTTGCTTCTTGTGATGAATGTGCGCGTTAGGCTTTAGAAAACTAGCCATAAGATATTAAATTGGCATAGACGTCTAGGGAAACGCGAGAAGTGTAGAAAGGATACCATCGGTAACAGTCTTCATACTACCTTACCCCTTATATGGTTGATCCCTCTTAAGATATTTCAATTGCATTTAATATACTCTTAGGGGCCTTGTAATAGTCTTCATACTACCTTACTTGTGCGTTGCCTTAACGGAATATTAAATAGACGGCGGGTTTGTGTAATTTGTTCATGACTTAGGAAATACTTACACAGATCATCACGAGTGTGACAAGGCAACACGATTAGGAGAAGCAATCTAATGAGTAATGCATGATTAAGCAAATACATCATTTTATCATATAGTTATCACCAGTAGTTTAGATTATAATTAGTTAAACAAACCAACCCCTCAAACCATTGATTTTATCTACTTTCTATAAAATATAAAAATACAAAAATAATCTCCTTTCAATCCCGTAGATCTCGGTTAAGCCCTGTTCGAGCCTTCATAACCATTCCCCTAGAGAACGATAACAACCACCGAGTCTTGCCTATACTATGCTGTAACGATTAGGTACACTGCCTAGGGAGTTGTAAAACTTCGTGTAGAATGTAACACCCCCAAAATCTGGTATGCAGTGGAATGGTAACAATGGGGTGCCACGTCATAGTACAACAAACAAGATATAGGAAACGACTTCAAAGAGACATTTTAAATAAGTACATTCGATGCATTATAAAATATTAGAGTTTTCACATTAGGTCCCACATACTTAAAAGCGTCATAAAGCTTCAACATACATTTGTTACACAAAAGTTTCACGGTTTCAAAAGATGACATAGGTTTTTAAAAGTTAAAGAGTGCATCGAATTTAAAGAAAACACAGAATCCGTCTTCATGATATCCCCGCAACTCCCCTTTAACATTCTCACTTAGGACCTGTGAAATTAACATGACTAAAAGTCAACACAATTGGTTGAGTGGATTCATAGGTTTTTATTCAGTAAGAGAGTGGCCACAAGATTTAAGTAATGGTAGACTTTGAATAAATTCAGTGTCCGCTAAAACATGTATTATTGCATTAAGCTCATGACACCGTAAACCTTTAATTGTCAGTGCACTTAAAATAAGTTTAGGGGTGTCTTTATTTGTCTGCCAAAAACCTACAAGTTTCCTCTAAATGTTATAATGCTCCATGATATCTTGTTGTTGTGACCAGAAATTCCAGGTGGGGATTGTCCAGTCCCGATAAGGACTCTTTCCAACAACACTAGCGCTCACTACATAGCAATTAACGGTTCATGATTGGTTATGGTCTTAATTGGCAATGCGGGTACTTAAAGCATAATATTCAGGCAATAATCTGGATATCATATAATTTAAAACAGGTTGTGTCTATAGTAAACAGCATGTAATTTCACCCCTGTAGTGTTTTTAAAACAAGTTAGATAGAAAAGGGGCTAATGAACTTCACAACAGTGACATGAATCAAATAACGTAAGTCGTACGAGTGGAAATGTCATTTGAAGTCGAATTGCAACTCTAATAATTATAGGAGAATGAGTGGAATGTATTTATTTATAATACTTAATCAATGTTTAACGTTACATCACCGCATAATTATGTCTTTGTTTAATTTATAAAATTAAACAATATAAATTTGTATCTTGAAAAATAAATGTCCACGTAATTGTATGTGCAAAAATAGTATACTTGTCTAATAATTTAATTATTCGCCAAAAACACTTGATTTAATGTTTTTATTACTTACATAATGTTATCGTATCGTCTTGTAAAATAATATTTATAAGTTATAAAACACGATTAAAATATATATATAAGTTGATTCTAAAATGTTAGCAAAATTTTTATTAAAAAGAACCAACAATATTCATGTCTGAAATGTGTCTAGTTTACAATTCTTATACATCCGAAAATTATTGAAATCGGGCTAGGTTTATTTTATGTAAAATGTCGTTGTTTTGCACGAACAACTTTGTAGTTTTACATTGGCTCAATCAAAAACCGAAGGTCTCCAAAAACTGAGTTTCAGTAGCTGCTGAAGCATTTACGGTTTTTCAGCTTTTATAAATAATGTTCGATAACTTTGAAACGTCGTATCTTACTCGTTTTAACTCCGTTTTTAGCGTTCTTTATATGTATGAATTCGTGGCGAGATGAACTATGTTTATAAAACGCCCACTATTTTTATAAGTGGCTGTGTTAAATCAGTATTTCAAAATAGTTTATAAAAGTATTTTTATAAACTTAAATCTTGCGACTATCGTATCTCCTTCGTTATAGCTTCGTTTTGCGAGTTTCTTATATGCTTAGAATCCTTATGACATGTACTATTATTATATAATAAGTATACATTTTTATCAGATTTGGTTTTATCTCAGTTTTTATAAAATAAGTTTTATAAAAACACTTTTAGTCATTTAATTATCCTAATCTCGTAACTAGCATAACTTCTTCGTTATAAATTGGTTTTTCGAGTTCTTTACATATTCGGAATCGTCTCGAAGAGTACTATTCAAATCAGCTGGGTTTATATTTTATAAAAACTTGAATCTTGGTCAGAACATACAATCTGTTCGTGTAGGTTTAGGGTTTGTAAAATGGTGTTTTATAAACTTGTTACTTGGTTACCTTTGTATAAGTCCTCTAACCTACATTATACTACATCTTCTACATCTTCTTGGTTCTCAAGTCCATCATTTGTCCAAGAAATTGTCCAACATACTCATTTAACTTCATAATCCTTATAATTAAGTAAATATTCATAACTTAACAAATACTTTATATAAGTTATCCATTGATTATAAATCCTTGTCCAAAACATATTAGCATATTTTAAACATCACATTAGCCATGTATAAGATAATTTTGTGTATGATTTAACATTGTACATATTTTATAATTTTATTAAAATTAACCTAGGTGCAAATTGACACTGTTACAATTATATAACACATGAAATGAAAAGAGAATAGATTAAGAAACTTAGATAGACTTAGGGAATGAGTGATGATTGAAAAGACAAATCACATCCTTGTGATCATAACCCTAAAATTTCTAGAATTCCCTAACTTGTTTAAACCTTGCAAATGCTTAACCAAGCCTTCCAACCTTCTTAGAATAGCTTAAGAATGATGTAGGAATACTTGTAAATGTGGTAGAAAAAAATTATATGAATTGTGTAAGTGTTTGGGTTGAGCCGTGGGTGAGAGTGAGAGAAACAAAGAGATTGAGTTTGTTTTTAGCTAAGGAAAAGTGTTGTGTGTTTACTCTTTTAGTATACTTGCTCATATATGCCAAGACTAGTCAATAACACTCATTGGGATGGACCAAGACCAAGAAAACAAAGAGGAGAGATTTAAGGAAGTATAGTGGTCAATGTTCCTAGCATGAACCTAAGTATTAATCATCCTAGGTTAGTACATGTACAAGTTGGTAGTTTGTAAGCTATATGTCTCCTCATTTGATTGTTGGTTCACGAAATTAAGAAAAAAAAGGCTAGGAATATCTTTGATACTTTGAAATGAATTTCTAGCATTTACATGAAATTATAAATGTGTAATTTTATTTATAAAGTGTACACTTGAAATGTTTATGTCTTGGCTTAATTATTTTATGTAGAATTCGGCCTATGTGATAATATGGGTAAAGTTTTATAAACTTTGTGCATTGGGTACAAACATGGGTATTTGTTGAAGCGTAGAAAAGTTTTGGTGGTTCCGAGGATGCCTAAACGTAATTTATCGCGAAACGTGAACGCTTTACGTAAATAATAAAAATAATAAAATATAAAAGTTAATTATTACTTCCGTAGAAATAAAATAATGCTTGCTTGTCGTAAACTTTAATTTGTTTGGTGTCCGTTGCCGTTAAATGATAATTTTTAGCTTACGCGATTTAACTATATAATAAGAATTAAAAGTAAACGCGTACGAGACTAAAATAAATAGTGAATTAAATAGCGTCGTAAATGACCTGAAAATACAAAATGTTACATAGAAGTCCTACGACTACTGCACATCAAGTTTTTGGTGCCGCTGTGTGGGGAATAGTTAGGTTCCGAACTTAGTTCAACTTAGTTCTACTCACTTGAATCCTTTCAAGTGAGATTTTATTTCCGTTATATTAGCTTTTTTGTAGTCTATCTTTTCTTTGTGTGTTTGTTCGTAATTTTCATTGACTATTTCATTCTTCATTATGGAGAACACGAATCCACCACCAACCAATAATCGTCATGTCCTACCAGCTGCGCTGCGCGCGAGAGCTGTCCAAGAGCTCCACGAGCTACAGGTAATTTCGGCCTTTGTTGACTCTCGCTTAGAGAGTATTGAGCAACTTCTTAACAACTTCACCCATTAACCTAATGAGACCAATATGAATGACCTTGAATCTGATGACGAATCGGTAGATACACCTCTTGTTTCTTCCTTTCCTCATTCAGATAATGATTCGGATGACGGTGAAGTCCTTAATGAATTAAGTGAGTACGAGAATGCTGGAGTACTACGCCGAGAAAGAATAATTAATGGTTTCGACGGGGATGACCTAGCATTCCAATGCATGACTGGCTTTAGGAAGTTTATTGCCTATCTCGACCCTTTTCTACCAATGAATATTATCTCGCGTAAAGCCTATAATACAATAATGGTAAAAGAATAGAGGGGACGAGGAAAGAAACCTCGTTGCCTTCGTTAGGTATGTTTCGTGTGATTCGTGAGTTTCATCCTATATCCATGGATTTTGTAGTGCTAGAAGACATAGGAGAATTTATCATGAGCGATATGGCAGAAGTCTTGATGGGTAAACCCCTTAGAAAAATCACTAAGCTCAAATATGACGTTGCTAAGGGATTGATCTCATTCACTAAGATCTTTGGCACTTATATATTTAGGATGCCTCGTATAATACCTAGGCTCAGGAACTTTAATTGGAGTAAGGTCCCACCACTGTTAGAACTTAGCCAACATGATTTGATGAACGAACTTAGGCATCCCTGTGAGAAGAATAAGCTAATGTATAAGAATTGCTTAAACCTAGGTCCCGAATACCAAGTGGATGAAAGTATGAAAGAATGGCTCATTCATGGACACATGAGCATTCATGAAGTCACGTAAGAGCGTGTGACTTCGAGTCTAGCTACAAGACTCATAAATAAAGAAAAGCGCTTCTTGGGAGGCAACCCAATGTTTATTTTTATCGCATATTAGGAGTGTCTTGTGTTTTAATTCTTCTCGTTTATTCTTTTATGTTTGAATTCATCATTTTGTAATCATGCTTTGCTTTGTCTTTAACCTCGTCTTAATTTCAATCAAAGGTATTTTGCAACAAAATAAGTGTAGGGGAAATATCTGGTTTTTAAGAACCAATTCAAACATATTAAATAAATTGTTTAGATTAATTCGCGTCAGTTTCGAGTCATATGATTGTATTGACTAATCTCAGGTTTCATGCAGTAATTCATACAGGAAATAACTTATATAATCGCGTGCAGGAAGTTTTTCAAAGAAAACAAAAATAAAATTTTGCTTAGAGGCTGGAGACGGCGTTAGGATTTATCATGACGACGTCGTCAGCCCAGCTACAGTAAAATTTGAAAATTTTCAAGTATCTTCGAAAAATAGTTTGCACAACATGTAAAAATTGTAATTCTTTTATAAACCTGCATAAACCTCCTGTGATTAACATTGTATCTCGTCCTATCTTTACTGCTTTCATGGAGTTAAAACCCTAAACTCTCATTGTATTTATATCTATCCCGCCAATTTTATGCTTGGTATAGTTGTCTTTGTCTTTGATTACAGGTTATATTTGATGAGAAGAAGCTTGGAAGTTCTTAGGAAGTTTCATTGGATGATTCTTGGAGGACGATTTAACCAGTTATCGCATGTTTCTTCTCCATTATTGAGCAAACCAGGGGAGTACTAGTTTCTTTTACTTGTTTTCTTTTCCCTTTATTCGTTTTTACGGGTACTTCTATAGAACATTAGGGACAATGTTCAACTTAAGTGTAGGGGGAAAATAAGCCTTAGAAACTATTCTTTCATTTGCCATTTGCTTTGTCCTTAAAATGATGGGTAATATATCAAAACATAGCATAAGAGGTAATTTTGACCCAAATTTAATTTTTTATGACACATACCAACGAAAACCGAGTATTAATAGCGTCTCATGGATAGGAATTTATATTACTAGCACAAAACCCCTCAAATTCCACCCCAAAAAATGTGAGGTTCGCCCTTAGATATTATACCTTTAGCTTGTTCGAGTTAAGGAGTGAGCAATCATGTGTGTCTATTCCGTCATTACGGATGTGTATGTGTGGTTTTGTTGCCTTTTCTGGAACATTGGTATTGGTTACTTTAGGATTATAAGAGTGTACCAGTAGTATATTAAATTCTAGAACTTGTTTTTGTGATGCATCTTGAGATCGCATAGTAAGTATTAGGATTTGCTTGATAAGAGGCATTAAGATTAACCCACGTTTTAAACCTGTAATTGTTATGATGGTCACATCGATCATATAACTATCCCACACCCTTGCCATGCACTCATTTTTAGTGTAGGATACCCCTAGTACAACCCTCCGAGCCTATCCTTTTTCGCGGTTCTTGCAATTTTCTGGTTAATCTCGGACTATTAATGAAGAGCATTGTCACCCTTGAACCAATTGTTACACCTAAATCGCCTTAGCCTACCTTGTATGTACTCACATTTAGTACATTATTATTTTAACCCAAGTTAATTGTTTGAGTACACGGTTGCTAAGTCCTTATCCATGTAAATACAGTTTTAAGAAGATTGTGATTCATGGTAGTATTCATCTTATGA
>BQNB010110203.1:9277-22600 GCA_026074375.1 Tanacetum coccineum
GATGAACCTACTGCTTTCATTGCTACGGCTAAAGTTATAAAACCAGCCTCTTATGAGTTATGGCATGCTCGCTTAGGCCACGTTTCATTTGATGTAATTTCTACTTTGAATAAGTTGGGTGTTTTATCTATTACGTCATTGTTACTAAAACCTATTATTTGCACACCATGCCAACTTGCTAAAGGACAACGATTACCTTTTACTATTAATGCTAAACGTTCTTCTCATCCTTTAGACTTGATTAAACGTTCTTCTCATCCTTTAGACTTGATTCATTATGATCTATGGGGACCGGATCCTATTTGTTCGAAAGATGGATATCGATATTATATTGCTTTTATTGACGATTATTCCAGGTTTACGTGGCTTTATCCTCTCAAAACAAAAACAAGGTTTTATTCAGTTCTCCCCATGTTTATAAATCTGGTTCAAACCCAATGCTTACGAAAAATCAAAACCTTTCAAAGTGATGGTGGCACCGAATTTGTAAACCAAATTGTTCGCAAAATCTTTGAAGACAATGGCACGTTTCATCGGTTTTCATGTCCTTACACACCACAACAAAATGGTCGAGCAGAAAGAAAGCATCGACATATTGTAAAAACCGGTCTTGCTATGCTATTTAATGCTCATGTTCCAGCTAGCTATTGGGTGGATGCATTTACTACGGCAACATTTATTATAAATAGATTGCCTACACCTTTATTGAAGAACAAGTCTCCCTTTGAGTTTTAATCAGCATCCTCAATATGATAATTTTCGCACCTATGGTTGCCAAGTCTTTCCTTATTTGCGTGACTATTCCCAACACAAACTTGAACCAAGAAGCATTTCGTGTATTTTCATTGGGTATAGCCTACAACACAAACGGTATCGATATCTCGATCCAACTACTTCCCGTGTTTTTGTTACTCGTCATGCTCGCTTCAATGAAACTGTTTTTCCATTTATTGGTTCATCATGTAATCCTAAGATTAGCACCTTGGAGCTCACTACCCGTCTTAATCATAAATTTTCCATCAAAGACCTTGGCGCTCTTAACTATTTTTTGGGATTCGAAGTCGCTTACACGGACAATGGTTTGTTTCTCACCCAATCCAAGTATGCTCGTGACATACTCAAACGAGCCGATCTTTATGATTCAAATCCAGTTAGCACACCTCTTGCTACTCATGTCTCATTTACTGCTGATGGTATACCTTATTCAGATTCAACTCTTTACCGCTCATTAGTTGGGGCTCTTCAATATTTAACGATCACAAGACCTGATTTATCCTACGCTGTTAATCAAGTTTTACAATTCTTACATGCCCCAACTATTGCGTATGTAACAATACCTAAGCGGGTCAACACGGTATGTCAAAGGCACCATCTCATTTGGTCTCACTTTCAGTAGGCCTCACACAAACACGATCATCGGGTATTCTGATGCCGATTGTGCTCGTTGCCTGGACACGCGTCGCTCTACCTATGGCTATTCGATCTATCTAGGCGGTAATCTTGTGTCTTGGAGTGCCAAAAAGCAACCAACTGTCTCCCGCTCTAGTTGTGAATCCGAATATTAGGCTATGTCCAATGCCGCTGTCGAGATTGTATGGATCACGCATCTTCTACAGAAATTAACATGCATACCTCGTGATCGCCCCGACTGCTCCTGTGTGACAATAAAGTGCCTTTTCATGACCAGAATCTGGTATCTCATAAGCGGGCAAAAACACATTGATCTCGACTATCATTTTAATCGTGAACTGTTCACTCTGAAACTGTATACGAAGTTTGTTCCAACATCTCATGGCAATATTTTCACCAAAAGTCTTCCGCTATCCAGTTTTGAAACATGTCGTACCATGCTACGTCTTGGACCCCACCATTTCAATTAGGGGATATTTAACGGATAACTACAACATTTATTGTATTTATTTGTTTTCCTTAATCATAGGCATTTAGTTAAATCAATCTCCTTAATCATATGAGTGATATTTGTAAACATTGTTGTATTATCCCTATATATATAGATTCTCACCTCATTGGTTTCATGAGGTCATTTGAATAATATTCTTACAAGATTATTTGATTTAAACAGCTCGCGTGTTGATATATGGAAATCAATTGAATTTAGATATGTATATAGTATAGAAAGATTTTTAATGACACATGGTGATAACTTATTGTGAAATTATCTTCCTTTTTGGTGCATTTTGTGAAGCAACTTCATGTTACTTTTATACTCATAACTGTTAGAACTATGATTAAGGTTCGCACGAAAATGATGGGAACTCACAAATCCATACGCAATGAACAATTAGATACAACCCTTGTGCAATGAACAATTAAATACAACGCGTGTGCATCGCACGGGTCTGATTGCCTCGTATGTAATAATACCTAAGCGGGTCAACACCTATCAATATAATTTTCATTCCTTAATACTATGTCAAACCCAAATATATACAAGCTATGTTCAAAAAATAATAAATACAAGTTAATTTCTACATATGTTATTGCTTTAACTCAAATGAATCTATTTATTGTTTTAACTAAATGAGTTGAAACTTGAAATTGTCACTTTTGCTAGAGCACCAACTCTCTAATTGCATGATGATTCAAATTATTCAAACAAGGTAATGAAGATATGCAATCCGAGAATCTAGCTCTTGAATACTTATATGATGTGCCGGTCAATTATTTACAATATAATAGATTTAATTAATTATTAGTATAGTTTGTAGTCCCTCTAAAACTAACAAAATTATCGAACTCACAAAAAAAGTTGATTTTGGTTTAAATATGTTTTGTCTATTCGTCTCTCAATTAAAATCCATTAAGAAGACAAAAAGAGTATTTATGTGTATCAAAACTCTATAGTTATATTCACACACTTATGTAATTTAGTTGTCACTCTTTTAATCATTGTGGCATCGTTTATGATTTCTTGCGCATTTATTTCTTGACAGTTTTAAATCAAATTAGTTATTGTATTTTGAAATATTATTTATTGTTCTCTTCAAAAAGTAATGGAATCTATTTAGCTTCATTGTTGTTTGTTAGTTTATTGATTCACATAAGTCTTTAATGAACAATTATTTTAAAGTCTATTTAATTAATGATCACAATATACTTTTACTTTCAATTGACTATTAGGTGTTATTGACTTGATTAGCGCTTACATACGTCCTTTGATATTCAAGACCATAAAAGCTGGAGACCAAAAAGCATCGATGTTTATTATAATAATTGCTACAAACTCAAATGTTTATTGAATAATTCACGTATTATCTAATTATTTCTTTCATATATTAACAGAACGTGTTTATGTTTGGTGTTTTTCTTACTTTATTTATGCATATAACTTCTTACAAAATATTTTTTTAAATACACTCGCGTAGTGTTTGGTATATCGTAATGAGAGTAGGAATGGAAAAGATTATTACGACGTAGTGAGAAAATTATGTTTGTTTACAATTACGGAATGCAATGACTCATTACATGTAATAACCCATTACATCAAAATCCACCATTTTCATTCATTAGGGGTCCTTTGTTTTTTTCCGTTACATCTTGTAATGGAATCATAATTACATAAAAGACATTTATTAACTACCTACCAAACTAAAAAAATACATCATCAAAGACTAATATCGATGAGAAGTGCTAGATCCACACCCATTTTACACATACAAATTGCACACCCATATGTGTCAAACAAATATAGGTAGTGAAAAAAAGAAAGAGAAAATTTGATAGAATGTGATTGGTCCAAGTTACATGCCACATGTGCATGTGGAAGTTTTTATGTGAGTTGTGAGTGGATCTAGCATTGCTCAATATCGATTACATTCCAATCTATCATAACAACAAAACATAATTATAAATGTAATGCGTCATTTTATTACTTCATTTATTCCATTACAACATTCATTACATTCCGTCACTACTTCATTTCGTCATACCAGACAGACCTCGGTGTTAAACGGGTCTTTAAGCAAGTAATAATAATAAAAATAAGGTTCTTTACAACCCCGTCAAGCACAAGCATTAAAAACCCTAAAATGATGTGACATTCCTTATTTAACCACTTTTATACAAACATTTTATGCATCACTTTTTTAAATCGACATTTAATGTCAGTTTCAGTCCATTATTAATATTGATTCATATCCGTTTCCATTTTCTTTTTTTTACTGAAGGATACAATTCTCCTTCTTCTATATAATTCTCCTTTTATATCACCGATTCAAAACATTTAACTCTTCCTCAATCAATTACAATTCCTTCACAACAATAATTCTTACCATTAACACACATCAGTTTCTTGACAAATCCATTCACCTCTCTAAAGGTTTCCAACTGTTCAATTTTTGCTGGCCATATTTCAAATTGGTAATTATCTTTTATTTTTTTGCATATTCGGATCGACATTTAAGGGCTGCACATTCAAACAAACATCCAAAATTAAGTTATGCTTTATTATTTATTAGTCGATTATACCTTACATATGTAAATTATACCTTGAACTTTAACGAAACAAACCCATCAATGTAAGCATCTATATCTATCTATCTATCTATACTCTCTTATAAAAGACAGTTTTTTTCAGCCCTAATTATTTTTTTCTAAATATAACATAAAACCTGGTGCGTGGCAAAGCAAATTACTCTTAATTTCTTCCTTTGAAACAAAATCAATAACGCCTCATATACACAAAATTGCTAATCACTTCTTCATTAGTTGCAATCACTTCCTTTCTTCTCTCACAAACGAGTTTAGAAATTGAATGCATTTTGGAAGTGATTTTCACCAATTAACTATGACTTCCTTGCTACGAAAAAAGTCAACAAAGTGTCATGTTCAAACACAATTAAAAAATCAAGCAAAACCTTTCTTACCATAAACTCAAAAATGCTTTACATTCATACAGATCTAAAATAAAAATAAAAACGCTTTATTCCTTTGATAAATCATCTAACTACCACATTTAACCCTTTTTGAAATCATCTTCATTTTACTCATTAGATTGAATGAATTAATTAAGCTAGTAATTAAGGAAATGATAGTTTGTTAGTCAAAGCTTGCTATGGAAGCCTTACCGTCGGTCCACCCTCAACCACTTGTAACCTACCCAAATGACAAAGCTTATACCAATTTTAATCAAATCCAAACCTAATCTATATCTATACTTTTATATATCTATATCTATATATATCTATATAATATATAAAGAAAATTTGGCATAATGTTGAAACTTGAAAAGTTGAAAACCTATTTTAGGCAACTACTGAATTTAGAATTGAGAACTTTAATTGAGAATTGATAAAGTTGAATTGAGAATTGAAAAGTTGAAAGTTGAAAAATAACTATTTTAGGGATGGGCAAATTGCATAAAAGTGTACTAAACTTATACTCAATTTCAATTTAATGTACTCAATTTTTTTTTATCAATTTAATGTACCCAACTTTTTTTTGGTTGCAAACAATTAAGAGGTTACCAGGTCACCATCAAGTTACCTTTTCTCCAACATGATTTTCCGGCAACCTAGCATTCAGACGACCCAACACCACCACCTCCAAATCGATCACTACCGGCACCACCCAAAGCGATTTCGATCGATTTCATCCGGTTTCGACCGATTTTGACTGTTTTCGTCCGTTTTCGATCGATTCGACCGATTTCGACTGTTTTGGACAGTTTTCGACCGTTTTCGTCCGTTTTTGACTGATTTCAACCCATTTCCACCATTTTCGTCCGATTTCCACCGATTTCAATCGATTTTGACCGTTTTTGACCGATTTCGACCGTTTCCACTGATTTCCATTGATTTTGACCGATTTGATGGTGACGTGGTAACCTCCTAATTGTCTTCATTTTCAACCAAAAAAAATTGGGTACATTAAATTGAGAAAAAAAAGTTTAGTACATTAAATTGAAATTGAGTATAAGTTTAGTACACTATCGCAAATCATTAGGTGTCCAATGTATTGAATGTTGAAAACACGGCTTTCTCTCATATCTTTCTCTACCATCTAACCTAAAACACACACAAACTCACCCACATAAATCTGTTTACTGCCGCCACCATAAACCTAATCACCATCGCCCTCTTCCTTACCACAATCTCCTGGTGTTTTCGGTTTTTTTGGGCGTTATTTGTTTGGTTAGTGGATTTTGATGCGCTTATCCTATGCTTCCGTGTTCCAGATACTAGCAAAAATAAGGTTTGTCTCGGTATCCTATGCTTCTGTTTATATCTATTTAAATATGTATCACACCAATCTCATGTCTATGTATGCAATTCGTTGTTATGATTGCGTAGGATTTCAAGAATCGGGGATTTTGAGTTAGAGTATGTGATGGTCTTTTTTCTTGATCATGGCTTGATGAGAAGGTGAATGAAATTTAACTTTCTTCAACTTCATGTGTGTTGGTTTTTTTATTAAAGTTAATCTTGTATACTTTTTCTTTGTCACCACCACTTATTGACAAATGTGTGTTTTTTTATCAACGATGGCCATGAGTTTAAGTGGGCGGCTAAAATCATTCACGATATTAAAAGAAACAGTATCCCATAAAGGTTTCTTTTCTTTGAAAGATGTTGAGGGGAAGGGATTACTTAGGTATAATAAGTTTGAAGATATATATCGACCGCCACTTTTTCAAATGGGTTTTTCTTTTTCAGGTACAATTGATTTCAATGTATGTGTCGGTGCAGGCATGTCTTCTACGGATGCAAACAATAGGCAACAGCAACCTGCACTTCAATGTAAGCACCATACCGATCTTTTGAATTTTTAGATTATTTGATAAAAAATCAATCTTTTTAGTTCATTGTTGCAGCAGTTAGGCTAAGGAATTGATAGACTTTGTTGATGTACGACGGGCTGATGTTTTATTAGTGGGCTTACCGCGGGCCACTCCACCTTATACATGAAACCCTACAAAAAACCCGTGTTCGTGTGGTTTTTGTTGGTCTTTAGCCGGAAAGGAGGACCGGTAAGTGGTTGCCGCCTGCCGGATTTATTGTATGCTTATCATCTCTTGTTACATATTTACATATTTAGATTTTCCGGTGAGTTGGTTTAATTCTGTTGTGTAAAGCACCAGCACATAAAAATTTGATGTTTGTGTTTTGAAATGGTTTAATGTTATTGGTTTGTTTGTGAAAATTATTCTTAAATCTTGTGATGTTATACAACTATAGGGGATCAATATTAGATTTTTTTGGCAATAAATTTCAATTTTTTTTCTAAAAATATTGGCAATAGCAAGGTTTGAACTTGTGACATTTAGTTAATATTCAGTCATGCTAACCAACTAAGCCAAGAGGTAATTTGTGTTATACTTTGCAAAACATTATTAATATATTATTGATATATACTCCATAATTATCTTTAAAGATAATTATCTTTGAAGATAAACTCTATAATTAATATACGTAGTCTGTATTTTGGTTTAGTGATTTATATTAAATTCGGTTTTTAGTTTTTTACATGTTTCTTCCTCATTCTTAACCCTAGCCGCACCCCAGCATTATCCCTATAACCTGATCATTTTTTGTTAACGCAAGTTTCATGAATCCATCATTCTATAGTTTTTGGTTTGGTTTGATAATGATGTTAGCCTCTGCCTAAATAAAGTACACCCTTAAAGCATTATATTCAAGAGACAATAAACTCTTTACTATTAGTTTGTATATAAATGATGTGTCTATGCATGTTAATAGTATTTGTATAAGTATAACAAAATATCATAACTATCAGTTTTGATATCTTTGTTTTAGACATTAAATATCTACATTTGCTGTATTATTGGGCATTTAAGATTGATGATTATTTCCCGTGAGCTGCCTGCACATTGTTCTTTTCTTATCAAAGCTATCAAATGTTGTTAACATGCTTTTTTCTTATATGCGGGTTGGCGGATGGTGGAGATTCTTACTGGACAGGTTACGTCAAGCGTTTGCTGTTTGTAAAACCTTTTCTTATAACAAATTAGGCAGCGAGGCAGCTGGAGTTTCTGGCAGGAAGATGGCTTAGAGGTCTCGACAATTTTAGTCTTTGAGATGCTTTAGGAATTGCACAACATCATGATGTTGTTACTGGTACTGCTAAACAACACGCAACAAATGACTATGAAAAATGCTTAGCAATTGGAGCTCTTGAGGTACAACTCTAATCCATTTTTCAACCAAAGACTTTTCCTCCAGTTATTTACTATACCTATATTCATTTTATTTAATTCTTGATAGGCTGAGGTTGTTGTCACTTTAGCTTTATCATCCCTAACCAGCTCTACATTTAATTGCACCATACCTACATCGACATTAAGCCAGGTGATGTTTCAAACTCATGAAAACCAGAGCCTAGTGTTTGGTATGTTATTCAGTCTTCGTGATTCTTAAATAAAACCAGTGCATTAAATAAATTTTACTTATTAGTTGATTTCATAAACCATTAGGTTGCTTTTATTGAACCTGGTAATGGTTGTACAGCATTTAAATGTTTGGCACACAAGATATACAAGTAAGTTTATGCTTATCTTTGCTATATGAAGTGTGGATTAAAGCTCCATGTAGCATGCTTTACTTTTAATTTACTAAAGCATTTGCCACATGTTAGAGCTTTTAAAACTAAAATCCATCCTTTAGGATTTAGAGATCTTCCATATTATCTAGAGTGGGAACCTGATGATATTTCAAGTGAAGATCTAACATACAAAAAAGATGAAAACAACACTTCTATTTCGGGAGAACAGGAAGTGAAACGAGCATCATTAAAAGAAGAGCTGGAAGGAACCACAAATGCTGATATTGACACATAACGAGTTGAGGTGCGTTATAAACACTTAACTCGTGAAAAAAAAATTCTATTTTTACGTATTTACCTATTTTGATGCGTTTGGTTTTTCTTTGGTCATATCAGTGTCAGTCACTTTTCGTCAAGAATCTTAATTTCAAAACCACCGGAGAGTTTGAAGAAACATTTTGTTAATCATGTAAATAAAGGAAAACTGCGGAGTGTGGCTGCTTCTTTTTCACGTTCCTCTAAATTTCTTTGATTATTACGTTGGTCTACTGAATTTCGATTTTTCACACATGTAGGTTGCAATGGAAAGGAAGGTAGAGCTAGAACACAAAGCTCTTGATGCATCCACAGCCTTGGCCAAGATCCAGGTATTTTAAGATGTTAATCCTGTGTTATACCTTACTTGGCATGCTCTATTTTCTTACTATGATACAAGTATGTATTTTGGCACCTGGTTCTGTTATTTGGTGTAAAGGAACTTTGTCTAATGGCTGCTTGGTTTTCTAAACTATCTTCCATCATATATAGGATAGATTCATATCGTCAGTTACTGTGAATGCCCTGCTCAATTAAACACCGTCCTCTTTTTCTCTTTTGATCATGTGTCCTAACTTTCTGCCTCTACTTACTTAATTTTCTTCCCAGTTAATCCATTTCAGAGTTGTAGCTATTGTTACTTCCAAAGTCAACAGTATGCAAATGTCTATAATCGTTTTTCAATCGATGTTGTTAAAAATACCAGTTTAGTGGGTCTGTTTAGAATCTTACAGAATATTTAAATAGATTGACCATATGTTTAGTAATTTGAAGCAGAATGCGTCGAGTATCGGTGAAAAGCATCTGAATGAGTGGCGGGTTGAGCACCAAATAAAGCAAGATCGTTGGATTGTCATAAGAATAGATGGGTGTTCTTTTAGCAGGTAACACATATTACTGTAAAGGCATTTTTATGAATGAAAGAAACTTTTATATTCAATTATTCAAGTACTTCTTGATTCTGTTACACGTATGGAACCACATATTTGACCTTTTGACGTGATGGAATGGGTCAAAATGGGTAGTTATATGGTGCGGGTTAAAATTGGTTAGGTCGACCCCAAAAGCATTCTTTCTGTAATTTTTTATTTTTTCTACAAATGTGATTAGTGTCTCAAATATGATTTTCATTGTTAATCTAGATACTCTGCATTTTTTTTAAAATTTGTTTGTAAGTAATTAGTAATTAGTAATTCGTAATTGTCGTCAATATTAAGTTTTAGTTCTCAAATATAAGAAATCTCGGCTGTAAGGCATTTAGTTTCTCCATTGCATATCACACATATATCTTAGTGTGTGATATCAGTGAAGTTAAAGTAGGATATCTTGACAATCACCATAAAGAATGCTTCACTGAACAAGGAGACACTCTCACCTTTGAAACAGAGGTTAAACTCCTTTTTCTGGTATTAATAAGCAATCCCAAACACCCCATTAACAGATAGCTATGTAACCGACTATTATGATCCAGGTGGATCAAGTATACATTGGTTCTCCTCATATGGTCAGAGTGTTTGATCACGAAAAGAGGAGAACATTTCTTATACGAAAAGAAGGCCTTCCTGATGGTAAACGAGCTTACTTTTTTACATAAATCGGATACATTTAACATTAGTATTTAATAAGGACTGTACGTAATTTGGTTAACAATAGTTTTTTCACAACAATCAATGAGTTAAGCAACACTATCTAATCAATTTGGTGAGAATATCTATTAAAGTAAGCAAACATCCCAGATTAAACTAATAATAGATCCTAAAAAGGGAAGAAAGTAGACTTATCAAGCAAGCATCAACCTACTTTGCCAACTTCAAACAAGTTTGTATTTCTTACTCTTCACTATATAAGTTATTTTTTTATTTGGGTTAATCTCTAAATATGGTATGAAACAGTCAACAACAATGCTGATATAATATAGCTAGAAAGATGAGGCGGAAATGATATACTCCATAAGAGAGGATAGATGATGGTGAAATGACCTCTGATCCATATGCAGATTTTGCTGACTATGTGGAATTGCAGACTGAGGTTTATTTTAGCTCGGTTTTTTAGTGTATATTATTGTTGTTCTTACAACGTTGAGTGGACTCTTAGATTCTAATCAGTGACCTTTTTTGTTATCGCGCACAGGCTGTCTCCAAGATAGAATCCTTTTCTACTCCGTAGTATCTACGGATACAAAGGTACTTTTATACAGATATCTATATTAGCTTATGGTTATCTGTATGAGTATTGTCTCATACATCAGATATATAAAAACTTTTCACATAATATTTAATTGGAGGATGTTGAAAAATATTTACAGTTCTTTTTTTGGTAGTCAATTCTGTTATTAATGAATTCTCAAACCTTAAAGCATAGTTATTGTAATTGGCATTTTGCAAAGCCATAAGCTGAGCTGGTATCTTGGAGTGCAGGCCAATTTGGAGATGTTGAAGATTAAAAAGAAAAATGTAAGTTTGTGGGTATGAAATCCTTCAAATTCTAATTCTTAATCTTTTTTTTAACATGACGAGATAACTGAAGTTAATTAGAGTGTATAATTATTGTGGTTGCCATGAGAAAGATCAGATATGGAGATGCTCGAATCTTTGCCACCGGATTTTGTTGAGCAACAGGAATACATTAACGGGTCATTCGCTTGGTAGAAACAAGCTCGAGCAACTTCTTAAGGGAGCTATGCAGTTAAAAGAAGATCACAATTCAACTTATAGGATTATGCGAAGGATAGAAGCAAAAGAGCTTCCGTTAGATGCAGCCGAACTTGTGATCACGAGCACCCAACAAGAAATTGATGAACAATGGGGTTTGTATGACGGGTTTGATGTTAAGCTTGAGAAAGTTTTAAGGACACATATTCAAGAATTTGTAGATGGACCACTTGCTCATGTTCTTAATATGTCCACGGTATTGGGTGAACAACTTGGTGGGGGACACCCGGATTGGCCATATGTAATTCATGGTCATTATGCAAATGCGGGTGATAGTGCTGCTATTCTTTCGGGTGCATTAAATGTTCCAATGGTTTAAACGGGTCACTCGCTTGGTAAAAACAAGCTCGAGCAACTTCTTAAGGGATCTAGGCAGTCAAAAGAAGATATCAATTCAACTTATAGGATTATGCAGAGGAAAGAAGCAAAAGAGCCTTCGTTAGATGCAGCTGAACTTGTGATCACGAGCACCCAACAAGAAATTAATGAACAGTGGAGTTTGTATGACGGGTTTGATGTTAAGCTTGAAAAAGTTTTAAGGGCACGCGTTAGACGGGATGTTGTTCGCCATGGTCGTTATATGCCAAGGATGGCGGTAATGCTTTTTTACTCCATGCTGACAATTAGCTCAATCATTTTAAGAGATTTTCTTCTGGCCTAAATGCATAAGAAAGGAAAAGACGTCAAGCGGTGCAACGTATTTATTTCAACTGTTAACCGGAATAGATTTAGCTTGGAATATAATTCTTAAACCTGGTTACCCTAAATCATGGTTTTTCATTTTACTTTGATGTTTTTTGTGTAAAGAAAGTTTGTTGCAAGCCAGAAATCAGAACAAAGTTGGTTACTTCTTATTGCACCTTTTTCTTTTCTTTCTGCAGAATAATCATTGCATGTGTTTCCGGGTTATTTCTCCTGGAATCGATTTCAGCAAGGTCATCCAAGAGGCAAACGATCCTGATGGAGATCTAGCGTTAACCAACACCGAAGGGTCTTTTCCAAAAGCAGTGCAACCACGGGTATGTCTCTTTAAAACTCATTATAATTTTTTGTTTTGTTCATTTTGTCTATGTTATAATTTTGCAGGTTGTTACAAAGTGTTTCAAATTTGTGATAAAATTCTATAATAGTTTGATAACCATCTACGTCTCAATCAAATACAAATTGGATTCGGGTCAGTGATAGACTTTTATGTAGAGTGGTAACCATTCAAACTCAACGACAAACGTTGTTTACAAAGAAGTATTGTGTAGTATTTAAATAGGCATCCATGTTTTATATTTACAATTTCCTGGATATCTTTTATATTGCTACCAACAACTTTGTTTCGAAACATTGCCTCAAAAAAAGTTTTATGAACCGAACCCCCTCCCCCCGGTGGCCGTCGGGCGGGTTATCCACTTAGTAAAAATTTCATATGGATTTCAGTAAAGCAACAAATACTCTCAAACGGTGTAAAACTTAAAAAAAAACATCACGTTGCGTTTAAAGTCCAAATGTTTACACACTTAAACTTAACAAAAAAAACCCGAAACAAACCCGCCCGTCGGGCGGGTTACGAAACTAGTATATATATATATATATATATGATAAAGATCAAATAAAAAGACAAATATTCGTGAGAAATATAAATTTTTTTATGTTCTCAAAAAATTCTGAAAAAATACCACAAGATCATGTATGTTGGTGCATAAAAAAGTTGTGAAGGAAATCTTTTAAAAAGTGGATAGTTTTGTCCTAAAAAATTTTGAAAAAAACGTTTGTGCATTAAATCGTT
>BQNB010110204.1:6810-22600 GCA_026074375.1 Tanacetum coccineum
AATTAGGTTTTATTTAATTAATTTTAGTTGTAATTATATCAGTGTTTCCATCATATATTCTCCATCATTCAATTTCTCATCAAACCAGGATTACTTTCAATTGCAGCCTCGTTGGGACATACGACCCGGGAATATCTCTTCCGGAATCTTTTTATAATTGATTTGATTCTTATATATTTAATCTCTTTGTGTAGCTTTTGACCTTTTCCCTTGGTTAAGGGCATTTGGTTGAGATTTGCATTTGAGTTATTTTAAGTGTATACGACGAATCATTCTTCTTAGTACTTGTGTTAAGATTCCGCATTAACATATTGTATTCAAGTCATTGTTTCTACATAGTCAGTTGTATTTATACATCTAGGCTATCATCCTTTATAGGCTGCAAAGATCCATTCAGTTTAAGGAACCACATTCTTTTTCTTCTTATCCATTTAATTCTTTTCTTAACCCTCAATTGTTTAATTCTTATGGCGTCACTCGATCGTTGTTCGAATTACCTTTACGCGATTAAAGAGTGTTCGTCTTGTGGAAATTTGCACACCAAAGACTGTGGTTGTCCAAAAGGGGGTCTTGAAGACAAGATTCTTGTTCCCATACCCGACTTGTCTCAACGACCCCTTAAAATTGAAAAAATTTGTCTCAATTGTGGAGACCCGGTTCATGGTCTATATTGTCGACAATGTGCTCTAATACGAAAGACATTAGAGGAAGTCTTTCAAGACTTCCAAGACACTTCCAAGTCATCCAATGACAATACTAACTTTGTTAATCAAGAGCCATTCGTTGTCAAACCGGACCCCGGTAAAAATTCCTCACCAAGTCCTCCACAAATTGACCACTGTTGTCACGAGTGCGGTGATTCGTTAGACGGAATCTTTTGTCAACGATGTACTTGTAAGTCTTGTGGGAAAGGTGCTCATTATGGTTATAATTGTCCTCCGAAGGTTCCGATTATCTCCAATCCGGAACTACCTAACAATCAAACCAATGATAAGCTCCCACAAAGTGTGCAACAACAATGTCTGTTTCGTACATGCCAACAATGTGGGTGCAATGAATACGATGGAGTTTGTTTTTATTGTAAAGTTGGAAATGGAACACCAATCAATGTTTCAACTCCGTACTCTTCTAACAATTCTCCAAGTGTTCCAAACCCGACTCCACAACCCCCGACGTATTCTTATGAGATTTGTGGGAACAATGCTTATTATGGTTACGATTGTGCACCTCAAGTTCCGTTTATCCATAATCCGGAACCGTGTTACAATCAAGACTTTAATTTCCCACAAACTTTACCAAGTTTTCAACAACAAAGACTTGGTTGTGAAAAATGCGGGGGTCCTCATGAAACCTTCCAATGTCAACCAATGAATGAAGACTATTATCATGAGCAAAATTCTTGCTATGATTCAAATTCTTTTGGTTTTGACCAAGTTCAACCCCCGCAATATACCGTCAATCATCCAATCTTCAATTCCCAAAATGAGCTTCTCAATTCTAGTAATAAGCTTATGGAACAAATGACAACCTTATGTGATTTGGTTGGTCAAGCTATACAAAAGAAGGAAGAAGAAAAGCGAATCGCGGAAGAACAAGCGGCTAAAGATCGATATTGGAAGATTCCCATTTGCTACGATGATGACGAAGACGATACCATTGCAATCACACCCGTTTTACCAATCGAGGAACCCGATAACTCTCTAAGTATGGGGGACGAGCATCTTGACACTATTCCAGCAACGGAATCGGACGAAGTAATAAAGTCTAGTGTTGAGGACCTTGTCCCAATCCCAAGTGAGTCCGAGGGTATTCCCGACAAAATGTGTGATGTGCCTCTTTGTGAAAATACCACCCCTCTTAATGCTCTCAATGAACATTCTGAGATTGTTGTCAATTCCAACGATGATAATTCTTCGAGTGATGACGATTCTACCTACGGTGAGGATATCGATTATGTCGATGCATCACCTCCCGATGTTGAGATCGTCAGCTTAGAGGTGGTGGAGATTGTTGATCCGGAAGTTGGAAGGATTGATGATGACATTCTTTTAACAATCAAAGACGATATCCTTCGTGAAAAATTGTTGAATGTCAATCTTCTTATTGCTAAGATCGATTCAAATTACATTTAATTATCACCGTTAATAAATAAATATATTTAATAAAATATTTATCATTTTATTCAGAAAACGTTTGCTAAAAAAGTGAATATTCGGGTTAAAATTCATTTTTATTTTCGAACAAGGCATAACCGGGTTACCAAATAAATAACAAATATTTTTATAAATGTTATAAAAATATCTATGAAATACTATCAAGTAAATACTTATTTTTATAGGAAAAATAATTTGAAACGCAATGGCGCGAGTTTCGTATTTTAAATCACCCGTTAACTAGTCCAAACGAGACCCGAACCATTATTTAACAAAAATTACATATTTGGTCCCTCTGGTAATATTTATAATTTCAACCCTAAACTATTATAGAATTGTCATGTTTTTTTTAGTTTCTAGTATATATAGTTGAGTATCTAGGGTTCCATTAATTTTTTTTATAAACCCCAACACACACTTAAACCCTAAACACTCCTCGTCCCTCTCTTTATTATTCCGGCGCTGTCACCGGAATCCGGCCAAACTTCCGGCCACCCATCTCCGGCCTCCCACCGACGCCTACCTCACAACCATCATCATCCCGTCACCCACATCACTCCATCTCCCTCCAGACCATCGCTAACCGCCAGATCTGACGCCACCTCCATCATCGGACCCCACCACCAGCCGTCGCACCACCCAGCTTCCTCCTCCACTCCATCTCCTCGCTGCCCCCTCACTGCCACGCACCACAGCGGCCACTCCAGCCGCCAATCCGATCCATTAGATCCGATATCACCGCCGTACATCATCGCCACCATCACCATCACCATCAACACCAACATCACACCACGCACCACCACCTCTACCCAGCCACCATAAGGGTGCGTTTAGTTTCTATAACAACAGCCAAGGGTGCGTTGGGTTTCATGGCACAAGGGTGTGTTTGGTTTTGATAAAAACTGCACCAGAGGGTGTGTTTGTTTTCTTATAAGCACCAAGGGTGCGTTGGGTTGAAGACACGACCCAAAAGGGGTGCGTGTGGTTTACCAGAATCAGACCCACAAGGGTGTGTTTGGGTTTGACAGATTAAAGTGCATTTGGTTGTTAAAACGACCACTAGGGTGTGTTTGGATCTGGGTTTAGTAGTATAGGGGAGTGTTTGGGTGAGCAGAAAATGTATAAGGGTGCGTTTGGGTTAACAGAAAATGTATAAGGGTGCGTTTGGGTTAGCAGTTTCGCACTAAGGGTGCGTTTGGTTGTGCAGGAACGCACTAAGGGTGCGTTTGGTTGTGCAGAAACGCCACAAGGGTGCGTTTGGTTGAGCAGGAACAACATAAGGGTGCGTTTGGTTGTGCAGAAACGCCACAAGGGTGCGTTTGGTTGCTGTTAACAGCTTTAGGGTGCGTTTGGTGTAGCAGAAACACAATAAGGGGCGTGTTTGGTTCGCTGTTTTACAGCAAGGGTGTGTTCGGTTTATATAAATCAAGTAATAAATACATCGTAAGATTTTATAAATTATAAAACGGATAAAATGGTGGTAATGGTTAAATAAATATGCTATTTATTATTTTGTTTTTGTTTACAACACATGAGATGTGTTTAGTTTTGCTTATTTATATTATCTAACTAGTCTCGTTTAGATATATATTGAAACGCGGGTATTTTGCAACACGGATAGATTGAAAAAGGGAAAACTTTGAGATTTGTAAAATATGGGAAATGTCGTATAAACGAATAAGTCATGCCGGGATTTCTATAAAATTTCTATACTTAGTAATTTTTACTATACTTTCTATTATTTTAGAAACCCGATAAAAGGGCGAAGTTATATAGTCTTTAAGCTTATTAATTCGTAATTATACGATAACGGTAACCCGATGGTTAAACGAAAACTATACTTTTACAAACGAGACAACTATTTTAACTAAAACCCGGCAAGGAAACAATATACTAAATTATAAAATATTATTTTATAATTCCCAATTATGTAATATATACGGAATATATTACACCCTTTGCGTTTACTTCTTGATTTATTTATTTTAACCAACCACCAAGCTATTACAACTTTAAATCTAAATCTTTTACCAACGTGACGCGTTGATGTAACTCATTCATCGAAAAACCCAAATACATTATGCTAGGCTAGTGGGACTTAGCCGTTAAGATAAACCGTAACTTCTTGGTCGAGCCGTTCTAGTTTTCCGTTCGTGTTATGCATAGTATGTGCATTTCTGCCAATCGTTCTTCTACATCGAGGTGAGTTTATAGCCCCATGTTTTACTTGTTTTACATATATTTTTGGGGTGAGAACATGCTTGTTTGCAAATGCATTTACATGGTTGATTACAAATTGGTTTACATACTCATTTACATAGCTCGCTATGGGATACATTATTTGACTTTATTTTTGGTCTCAAATACATACTTTACTTTTGAAATGATTACGAATTAGCTTAAGTGGATTGAACTGATAACTACAAGTAAATGCCCGTGTGTTCTTGGAAGGGACACATGTGAGGGGTACACAGTCATTATTGCCCAGGTGTTCTTGGAAGGGACACCTGTGAGGGGTACACAATCATTATTGCCTGGGTGTTCTTGGAGGGGACACCTGCGAGGGGTACACATTCATTATTGCCTGGGTGTTCTTGGAGGGGACACCTGCGAGGGGTACATATTCATTACTGCCCGAGTGTTCTTGGAGGGGACACCTGTGATGGGTACATATGGTTTTCATTACTGCCCGGGTGTTCTTGGAGGAGACACCTACGATGGGTACATAGAGTATCGGTTTCATGAACTTAGAGTAATTGTAATCATTGTTTTATACATATAGGAATATTTACGTTGATTTGAATAAAGTGGCAATACATACTTTGGGCAATTGCAGTCAAATTTTCATACGTACATTTTGTGACTATTTAGTGATTGAAATGGTCATGCATATTTTACAACTCTTTGATTTCTAAAAATCATACATACATTTTGGAAGAACATTCAAGGATTGAAACGGTCATACACGCTTTACAGAACTTTGGTTCAACATTTACACTTACAAAAACCTATGAACTCACCAACTTTATGTTGACCCTATTAAGCATGTTTTTCTCAGGTGAATTAGATGCTTAGCTTACTTGATGTGCACTGGAATCTAAACTTGACAAGATTTCATTCATGTGTTTCTACTTATATGCAAATGATCAAATCTCGTTGTATTATTTTCAAGCTTTTCAGTGTGATGCAATTATGGGACAAGTCTTATATCAATTTCAAGAAAATCAACGAGATTACTTTTTGAAGTAACGCCCTCGGACATATTTCCGCTGCGACACATTTTTGGGGGTGTTACAGATTGGTATTAGAGCACTGGTTATAAAGAACTAGGTTGCATATTTTACCCTAGACTATAATTGTTTTCACAAGCATTGCATCACAGCAAACATTTTCAAAGTGTATACACACTACTTTCTTACTTGCTTACATTACTTGTTACATTAAGTGCTTACATGACATACATATATATAATATATATGCTTGCATTCCTTTTGCGTATATCGTACGTTTATTTATATAAGAGTTAATTATATAAATACTAGAACATTTCTTAAGATATTGTGGGTTGCACAATGGTCTCATTTATACCTCAGACATTGTAAGTTAAACAATGGTCTCTAAGAATATTTCTTATAACTTTATGCAATATCGTATTACACGAAATCCGTCATAATTTTTGTTTACATGGAATTATGTATGAATCTAAGTATTACAAGGCTTGTATGGGACTTTTAATAGGAGGATTGATACGATAATTGCTATGTGGACTCGTTCATGAAGACCTTTATCTTATTTACTTGAACCATGTGCTCATCAACTAATTTGAACACGATGACGATTTCCCTACGAAACTGGAGTAAAGACTTCACTGGAAGTCTGTTCATTATCTCGATTTGCATTTTAAACGGTATGTAGTCTGACATTTTTTTAAAAATTTGAGTAATAAGATTAAAGATGTTTTGGGTTCAGATTGAAATTGTAGATTGTGAAGATTGAAAGTGAAAAAGAAGACTTAATTATATTCAACCCCCACTCATTTATGATAATAGACCTAACTTACAGGAACAATTTAGTGTTGATGTACTTTGTTGTAGTTGTTATAGTGTAGACTTTCTAAAATAGTGTTATTTAATAAGAAGACTAAAACAGTTGCCATTTTCAAATTATTTAACTTTCACAAACTAAATCAATTTTTCATGCCATTTAAAACCTGCATGATGAGTTGGTATGTACCTTCATCCAATACTACGGTTTTTTCTGCTTCAATCTTGTGCCTCCTCTCTAAAGTGTATGTGTGAATCACCGTTCACGATAGGCTAGCGCTGTTTGTAGAGGGTCATCGACTGTCAATGGTAGGTTATGGCTCAATCTGTATAAAAAGATACACACCCATACACCATAGTCCCCATAATCGTCTGCTTGCCTAAAAACCTTTGGAAACATATATTTGATTTCGTAGGTCTCAATTGCTACGCCCTTGTTCTGTAAAACCCCATGCTCGTTTAAATACAAAGTAAGCTGTTGTGGCAATGTTCTCTTCATCTTTCGCCCCCATGGTCTCCTATTTCCGCAGACCCAACCCATAAAAGGTTACAACTCCAGTAGAGATATGAAGCTCAGCTAGGCACCAGTGCTTCTTTGGTTCATTTACCGGAAAATACACTCAGCTCGGCGCGCTCTCACTAAATACAGTTATAACTTTTTGGTTTTACGTAAACTACAAGTACGGTGACAGTTATATAAGTAAACATTTTTGCCAAACAAACATTCTCAACATCTCGCCACGCAACTGGATACCTTACGTCATTGGAATAATAGTCAATCATTGATCCACCTAGGGTGCATGTTAAGAAATAAGGGCTTACCATGGCCCAATCTGTGTCGGGTTCTCTAAAATACCACATCAGATCGACCCATAAATCAAGGTGCTGTGTAGGAAAAACAATTTTAATTACCTCAACAATTAAGTTTAATTACATTATATACATATGCATAGTCACATTAAATTACTTACAGAGTCTTTCAACCAGCCTTGTTTAATATTGTCTAAACAGGCTAACACTAACTAGAACTCTCGATCAACTACAATGTCTCGATAGCCCTAAGGAAACTGATATTCTGGAGGGTCTTGCATTTTTATAAAATCAGAAAAACCATCCGACAGAGTTACCTTATCCCTTATGCAATTATGCGGTCTTGACAGTTGCTAAAGGGTAAAAAATAACATTCATTAACATTAACAAAATATAAATGCATTCGAAATTTTGACACAAGTTGAGACAAACCTCTACAAACACTTCCAATGTCATTAATTGACCTCATTTTAGGCCCTCCAGACACATCTTGTAAAATAAATTTCAATCGGTGTATGACAAATTTGAAAGTATGATTATTATAGTAAGAAAGAAGTATGTGTTTAGATGTACTGTACCTCTAAAAACTCAGGGGGCGCAATGAAATCCCCGTTGACACTCCTGGATATTGTTTTAGGTGGGGCTGGAGTAGTAGTTGCTTGTTGACCAAACGGAGAATCCAGTGCCATAGCCAGCCTCTTCTTTCTCTCTTTAATAGACCTTAACACATAGTTTCTTTCTATACTACACTTCTTCCTCTTTGCTTTGACATTGGCAAAAACCATGCCTAAGCAAGGTTTGTAATCATCTGTAACCACGTTGACGTACTGCGACTTGTTACTTTGATCCTGATATTCAAAAGTCTGTTATAGTTATGTAGAATAAATCATGACGAAATACACGTAAGAGTAAAACCAAGTAAAAAAATGAAGATACCTTCACATTTTCTTGCAACACAGTTGTTTTATCTTCATGCACATCAATCAACTCATCAACCTGTTGATGATTTACAGGTGCTGGAGTAGAAATCAATTTCTCCTCTCATCTCCTGTTACTTACATATATACTAAAGAATAGTTAGGAATGCTATACTTTTCATTCAACACATCCATGAAGTCATTGCAATAAATTCCCATTAACTTGACAAAATTTACTATATATCAGTTAGTAAATTTTATTTATTCTAAGGAAGTATGTAATTTAATATATAAAATATTATATTCAGGAACTGCCCTATTATCAACCCAATACTCCGATGTGGGAAATCTGGTTCATTCAAGTATAGCTTTCGAACAATCAACATGAGCATCATGTTGTAGCGACATCAATTCCTGTATGATTCTTCGGCGGAATCAAAATCCTTGTTCCAAAAACGTCCAATGTGGTAAGGTTCACGTGAGACTAAGTTAGTCATAATTCTTCATTTGCCTAAGTCAATTCCTCATACAATCATAGGCAACTTGTCTTAGAACATCTAAGTGTAATTCAAAAATATAATTGATGGTGTGACAAACATTATACAACTATCACAAATAATATGGGATCGTTTTTTATAACTCTTTAATATGATATAGCTGATACGAAACCATGGGATCAATATAGTTCCGAACCACATTATTCCTGGTTGACAGCATTATGATTAGGTTTGGGTTATGATGTGTTCTGACCATTCTGCCTTGTGATATCGCGTCCCATACCAAGCACCAGACAACTTCGCCATTATCCATATCAGGACTAGAGCAAGTTGATTGTAATTCAAAAAATATAATTCATTGGTGAAAACATTATAAAATTAAAAAAATTGTATTTCAAATAATATATCATATAGGTTGATACGAACCATGGGATCATTAGCCGAACAAGATAATCCTTTGTTTACAACACTATGATTAACGTTTGGGCTATCATTCTTCCCATCTGCCTTGGATTCAAATTACAATGTCCGGCCACTCTCAGGCATTATTCAATATCTAGGACTACGAGAACAAGTTGACTGTAATTCCAAAAATATAATTGATTGGTGACAACATTATAAAAACAAAAAAATTGTAATTCAAAAAATATATGATATAGGTATATACGAACCATGGGATGATTAGCTGAACTAGATAATCCTTAGTTGACAGCATTATGATTACCGTTTGGGCTATCATTACGAAACATAAAGTTATCAATCAAAAGTCTCTAATTTTTCAATCCTTGCATCATCAAACTTAACAAAAGCAACTTCCTTTCTAAGAGCACGGACTTCATCAAGAACATCAGCTAACATAGGCTGTTTATCTTTATTAGACTCAGGATTTTTAGCACCTCCCTTTGAATCCAAAAAACCGTCTCCCCTTCCAATAAAAGCATATCATTGTTTCCAACTCTTGTTTCATTTAACCCTTCATGAGAATTGGATGACAAAACAGAAACGGTTGAGACAGAATTGTGTTGCAAATCAACACAGTTGCCTGAGACCACACCCACACCATCATCTTGGGAAACATTAAAGTCTTCATCAACCAAACCATTGATAAATTGAATACTTGCAATAAACCATCCGGCCTGCTTCTCTATAGGAGTTGCATAAAGCTCTAAATTTGGATTCGAATCCTAAACAAATTAAACAACAATAAAATAGTTAATTTAATATTAAAAGAGTAATATAATTATTTAAATTAAGATAGCTGTTTGCTTTACCGAGTCCAAATAGACAATTTATAATCATTTTTTCTCAAATTTGTAACATTTGACCATGCAAGTGCACACGCCCCCCCCCCCCACCCTATGGTAAAAACATTATCCTTCTTCGATCACCATTTTCTACTGTTTGGGTAACTCTCCGAAATCCATATCTGAAAAGAGTCATTCACGTATATTAGCTGCTATTTATAAAAAACCAGAGATACTTATACAAGATAAATAACAACAAATTTAAGTTATTAAATGAACAAATAATAACCTTGAAAGCCCAAGCAAAACCATATAGATTGTATGTGGGGTAGTAATCTGAATTTTGCTTCTTCTTTTTCAAATGATCTGCCCGATGCATAGCTACAACATTCGTGGTCCTTTTATAAAAAATTTCCCACATGTATTCACCCCAAGGATAATCATTCCAAGAATCAAAATCCTTCCACAATGACACTTTGCCTAGGGATGCAATTCCTATCCTCTTTACCCATAAACACCAACTCAACAACAATTAGGAGACAAACCCTTACCGCATCCATGTCGGAAAAACCTAACCATGTTTTTTATTTCTAAGAACTCCCAAAAGTTCAATCAACTTTAATCTCTTTACACCTTTTTGGTTATTTTTTCAGGAAATACATGCTCGCAAAAAGGACTAGATTTCTTATGTTTTTCTGACACAATACCAAATCGAAAACCAGTGATCAAACAAAACTCTTTCCGGCCAAACTGTAACCAATGATTGCCAATATGGAATCAGCTCCTCCCGCGGCGCGGCGACAATCAGAAGGAATCTTAGAGACATATACCTGATGCTGCAACACATAATGCATCAAATGGTTATCATTGTCGTGCGACAAAATATCCAACCAAGGACCAAAAACAGTTCTTCTAAATAACCTTTCACGATTAGGATTCCTTTCCAAAAGATCTTTGATTTCTCCAAGCAATTTAACACTAGACCTAACATAGATTTTTACATCATACAAGTCATTAGATTTAGCCATTTAATAATTGATAACAGGGCCCCCCTGTTCGAGTCGTCCCCGGTTAATTTAATAAGGGAGGTGATTGTGTTGATGGGTTCGGGGCTAACAACTGCGTAACAAGGTTAAGGGGGTAATTATGTTTGATGGGTTAGGGTTTAACAAATGGTTTGCCAAGATGTGTTTATGGTGTTGGGGGAGGATGAGTTAGATGTGTGTGTGTTTTTTTTAACTGTGTGTATTTTTTGGATTCTTATTAAAATAAAAAGTTAAAGTACAACAACATATTATAAAAAGTAGTTTCCCTGATGTATAAGTTGCCCATAAGTACAGTTGATGTAACATTTCTCATTTCGTTAGTTAATTGTAGACTATCATTTATTGATCACAATATTTAATTTAGTCCGGTACGCGTTTACTTTTAATATTTACTTTTAAGCTAAATCGTGTAGACTAAAAATAATCCATGAATGTAAACGGTCGTCAAATAAATTAAGGTTTACATCAACCAAGTAAGAAATAATTATTAAAAAGATAATTATGTACTTTACGTATTGTATATTTATTGGTCACGTAAAAGGGTTACGTTTCGCAATAAAATACATTTGGACACACCCCAGAAATACCTAGACTTACCTAGACTCGAACTAATACCCACTTTTACCACCTTAACCTAAAAAATAAATCAATTTTGTGTACATAAACCACAAGGGGGCCGGTTATACACCTAGGTACACATAAACCAACTAGAAATCTTCATTCTTGATCTTTAAGTACATGTACATCCCCTTGGTAATTAATATGTGTCCTAATGGTCTCCTAAAGGGCTAATACACATAAGATTTGCTAGCTAAGCCAAACCTTGTACAAATATTTAGTCATTAAGAGTGGTACTTGAATGGTTTAGCATAAAACCATGTGTGGTCCCTTCACACTCTCGTCCTTAACCCCTAAACCACTAAGCTAGGGTTCGACTTTTGCTTGGTTAGAACTAAGGAACCTAACTAGCTTCATTTGCCTATAAATATACATTCATATCTCACATTTGACACTCTTGTTAACTCACACACACCTTAAACTCTCTCTTCTCTTGTTCGGGATACAAACCGCAAGCAAACACCTCCCACTTCTTTTCATTCGAACCTATAAGCACTAAGGTTGTCACACAAGAGTTATACGAGCTAGGGATTTGTACACTACACGTCCACTCCTCCATCTAAAAGCTATAGGACCTTTGTAAGTCACAACAACACTTTACGTTTCATAATATCATTTCCTTTTGAATTGTTAAACGTATGTCGCGATATATATAAAGTGTGCGTGCCTAATGTGGCGTAGGATTTCATTTGTGTGGGCGAGGACTCGTTAAAACACATGTACAATGATGGTGAGGGACAAACTAGTGACTTCAACGTAAACAATAACCCTAGGCACAAAAATATAAGAAAACTACACGTAAACTTTTAAAGAAAACGTAACGACATGGCTAGGGAGGGAGTATATGAGACTCTCAAACGTTTGCATGTTATGGGTCGCGATTAGGAAATGCTAGGCACATCGTTTTGATGCTAGACGATTTGACGAAACCCACGTGAGACCTTAATAAACCATTCGGACTCTTATTGGACTTCACGACCCATCTTTGTGAGCCTACAAGACCTATAAGCCACAAATAAGCTAGGACGGCTTATTTGTGAACTTAAGCCGCTTATAAGATTTATTATAAGCCTAGATAAGCTAGTGGACTCTAAGGAATAAAGCCCAAACCGCTAGAACCCTTATCGGGCTTCTATCGAGCCCAACACAGGCCCACGAGGCTCTATTTCTAAGCACGGCTTATTAATAAGCACCATTGACATCAAATCATGATCTTGAAGTGCTCAATTTCTTCACATAGGGCTTTCATTTTATTTAGAAACCCATTCGAACCCTTAATGGGCCTTCTAGCCTATTAACGGGCCCTAAATAAGCGAATAAGCTCACAATAAGCTTGGGCATCTTATTGATGATCTTATGAGAGCTCAATGAGCTTAATAGACCTTATATATAGCCAAAAACTGGAACACAAATTGGACCCAATCCGAAAAGCCTAAAAAACCCTTATTCAGGGCTCTAAATGGGCCCAACGACCCATTAGCTAGTGCTTATGAGCTTATTGGGATAAGCTAAAGCAAAACAGACCCTAAAGCA
The DNA here is from genome assembly GCA_026074375.1 of Tanacetum coccineum. NCBI lineage: Eukaryota > Viridiplantae > Streptophyta > Magnoliopsida > Asterales > Asteraceae > Tanacetum > Tanacetum coccineum. The sequence continues at coordinate 19,672 of BQNB010110204.1, forward strand.
CTAAATAAGCCAAGAAATAAGTTAGACAAACCTAAGGGACCCTTAAGGTTTTATTCGGGTTGAGTTATTGGGCCCGTAAGCCCAATAAGCTCGAAATAAGCCCCAATAAGCTCCCCGAGCTTATTCTAAGCTTATTAGACCCTGCTGAGCTTATTGGAACCTTTTGAACTTATAAAAATCATTTTGGATCTTTAAAACGCTAAACGGACCTTAACGGGCCCAATGAGGCCCGTTAAGCCAAAAATAAGCTCGATGAGCTTATTAATAAGCCAAACCGAATATTGTAGCTTAAATAAGCTTAACGAATGCCTTGGTGCTTTTTAAAACTAAAACGGACCTTTAGAACACTTAATGGACCTTAATGGGCCCGATAAGGCCCATTAAGCCATAATAAGCTCGTTAGAGCTTATGTCTCGCTCAGCTATGGCGCCTTATATGGGTTATTTGGACATAATTAAACATATGCCACTTGTTGCTTTAATTGGAATGAAAATGCAATTTTTACAACGTCGGGGGACTAAAAGTATAAATTTACAAGCTACAGGGTCAAAACTATAAATTGCTAAAGCTAACAAGCCCAGGGACTGTTTATGTCAGTTTTGGAAACTTAGGGGCTGTTTCAAACTTATAAGGACCTAAAATGTAACCTTGTAAAGTCTAGGGACTAAAAGTGAAATTAATGAAACTTGGGGGTTTAAAATGTAAATAAAGTATATTTATAAACCCAGGGGCTGTTTTGTATTTATAAGAAACTCAAGGGTGGTTTATAAACAAAAGAAATTGCTGTGAACGCTTAACGAATCGGGCAAGTTAAATAAGTATCGTATAAAATAACAAGATTAAACCACGACTTAATAGATATAGATGTTTATTAATAAATGTTTACACGTACACAAGATCGGGGGAAATCGTATACCTTTCCAAGAGCCATCAAACGGATATAACTACATTAAATATGTACACCACCACACAAGTGATAACAGTATATATAAACTTGAAAATGAATTTAGTTTATACAATGAGTCGTTAGCTTAAATGTGTAGACTAAGACTTGACCGTATTTACCTAGGTATTTGACGGTGATCCATACTTGGATATCCATTATCACTTCCAGAGGACTATTCACTCAGGTGAGTTCATAGCCCCATGTTTTAATGTTATTTAAATGATTTACATCTTTGGGGTGAGAACATGCTTGTTTTACAAATTGGACGCAAGTGTACATTTTATACAATGATTACGTGTTTGCTTAAGTAGCGATAACCCACTAAGCCCTTTATCATGAACTGTCAATCACTAGATTGTAAGCGTGAATGTTATAAATAGATCTATTTGGGATTGACATCCCCGTTTGGGTGAGTAGCGCTCACTATACCGGGTTGCCGGACAACAAACGAATACCATGTCGGATTTGGGATGTTACGGGTTAGAACATCATTCACGGGCATTTATTGGCAATTTATTACATTCATACATGTCGAGCTCCAGTGTCATGAGCTTAGGAAAACGTAATTACGTTTTATGATGTTTGCATCTATTGCTTAATCATACACTTGGAAATCTTGTGGTCCTACAATCGATTTACATAAACCTATGAATTCACCAACTTTATGTTAACGTTTTAAGCATGTTTTCTCAGGTCAATAAGGCACGAGGCGCTCAGATACATTAGGGTCACTCTTTGGAAGAGTCGGTACTAAAGATTTGGGGCGTATTACATTTTGGGAACATTTGTTATAAACCGAAATCTTTACTTACGTTGTCAAACAAATTTGAAGCCATGAGCTTATGTAACAAACAAATATTTTGTTAAATCCAATGTATCTTTTAAACGACACGTTTAGTGGTATCTTGTGCTATTGATTTATGAAGTAACGCCCTAGGATATTCAATATTCCGCTGCAACCCAGATTTGGAGGTGTTACAGATTGGTACCAGAGCCAAGGTTATAGAGAACCAGGTCAAAAGTTTTTGTCTGAACTATAACCATTTTCAAACGTTGTTTTCACAAATGAGATTTGCACGGGACATACATGCATTACTTGTTTGCATCTAGCACATATATACTTACATGATACACACTGTTTTAGCATTAGTAGTTACTAAGTGCTTACATGATTAATATACGCATATATAAATTATATTACGTATATTACTATAAGACTTTTATAAGTAAAACTTATAGACGTAACATACAGATCTCTCTTATAATTAATACGTATATAAGTTATTTTTGCTTCTTGCAGTAGTCATGTCTTCTGCATCATCTGCGGTTACCTACACTTATGTCTATACCGATTCTGAGCCAGGCAGAGTCTTTTAGGGAGCCTATGAGGACATATCTGATGAAGGCATTCCGCGAGTCATCGTATTAGGATATGATGGACTCCCGATGCAGCCGGTAGCCCCACCATCACCGGATTACATACTAGGCCCAGAGGATCCACATACCCCACTAGTACCACATGACAAGGATGAGCGTAAGCCTATATTCATACAGGCACATGATCCTGACTACGTGTCAGAGCCTATATACCCTGAGAATATATCGTTGGAGGATGAGCATGAGCTTTCGGCTGAGGAGCAGCCATTACCTCCTGTTGATTCGCCTACTGCTGAGTCACCCGGGTATGTTACTGAGTCAAATCCCGAAAAGGATCCAGAGGAGTACGAGGATGATGAGACAGAGGATGGTCCAGTTGACTATCCTATGGACGGGGGAGATGATGGAGATGATGATGACGGCGATTCATCTAGGGATGACGCCGATGATGAGGATGAGGACGAGGAGGAGGAGCACTTAGCTCTGGCCGACTCTGCTGTTGTTGTACCTACTGATGAGCCTGTTTCCCCACCTGAGGGAACAGAGCCTGTTATACCACCACCCTCCACTGACATTACTATTGGGGCTAGGATTACCATCTGGCCT